>KZ119522.1:3999-19974 GCA_002153405.1 Mycosphaerella populi pn0402
GACACCAGAGCAGAATCCAACTGTCGACCACTTGCGCTCGAGACGGTAATCCAGAAGACACCAGGTGACACCACCCACAGAAGCAGCCAGGTTGGTCACCACGGCAGCCATAACCGCGCGAAGATTAGCAGCTAACGCAGAGCCAGCGTTGAAGCCAAACCATCCAACCCATAGAAACACAGTACCAATAACCACGTGTGTGACATTGTGAGGACGGTAATTGAGTTCATGAGTGCCATGACCGCGACGCTTACCCAGCATCAGAGAGTAGGCCAGGGCAGCACAGCCAGAGGAGATGTGCACAGGAGTTCCGCCAGCGAAGTCCAAGCCACCGAGTTTGTAAACCCATCCAGAAGAGTTCCAAGTCCAGCAGGCAATAGGATCGTATATGATTGTAGTCCAGATAAACATGAAGACGACGCAGGGTAGCATGCGTCCACGTTCGGCAATGGCACCAGCAGCAAGAGCGACACTAGAGCCGAAGTTAGAACTATGGTAAGAGCTTTAACAAGGTTCGGTATCTACTCACGTAATGGCAGCGAACATGCCCTGGAAAATGCAGAAGAGAATGTCGGGAACCTTGGTACCTCCCACAGATGGTGCAGCCAGCACACCCTTCAAGCCAAAGTTGTTTAGGTCACCGATGTACGCCCCCGCCGTGTGAGAGAATGCGAGGGAATAGCCCCAAAAGAACCATTGGAATGACACCACTCCAACTGACATGACTGATAACCAGATTAAAGAGAGAGCAGACTTGCGTCGGGCAAGTCCTGAATAAAAGAAGCTAAGATTATCGAGTATCAGTAGAAATCCATAGCAGTGTCTATTCGAGCATGCTTACCCTACTCCAGGAATCATAAGGAGCACGAGAGCCGATGAGGTGATGAGCCAGGCAATATCGCCGGCCTACATTGAATGTTAGTGACCTGTAAATTGAACTTCTTTATAATAAACATACATTGTAGTAAATGTTGAGATCCTCGGTCAATGAATCACCTCCAGTTGCCGTTGAGCCATTGTAGGCCACCGGGTAAGCAGACATCCTGGATCTAAGGAGTGTAGATAACAAAGGGTCCACGGATGACAGGGCCAAATAACCCGAAGGGGGAAAGGAAAGATGGGCCCGAGAGTCAGGGATGGTTGGTCCAGAAGTCTATCGAAAGAAGAGGGGGAGACAGGTCAGAGGGTTGATTTATAAATCAAGTTCGAAGGAATAGACGGAGAAGCAGCGAAGAATGATAGATCAAGCATGCAGGGAAGGGCTAATAATTTAAATGGTGAGACGCGTTAGCCCAGCTACGGGGGTATCAATGGAAGACTCCACAGCCAGACGCCAGACATTACAAACGATCCTAGCCCCGATAGTGGAGAGAAGACCATGGTCATTACTATTGCTACTGTGATTCATCGAATCTACTCTGCTAATCATAATCAACAGCCAGCAGCCTCTCTCACGCCAAGACCCCTAAAGGACAGCGGTTTCCGTGGCTCTGCCCGGGATATTACGGGTTCCACATCTATACAAACATTTCAGATAATCTGTTGAACACCCATCATTGCACCAACACGTGGATATACGCAACACAGTCAGATCAACCTATAGATGCCGATATCATCAATAATAGTCTCTACGTAATCTGTTCGGGTTGTTCCAGAAAGACCAAGGGTTCGGTTGCCATGCAGGAAACTCCGTGTTGGTACAGAGTACTTCTTATTGATCGATAAGCAGGGGGCTTTCCGGAAGAATGATAGAGAGCAGATTAGCTTTATGGTGACAGTTTGGGGGGAATAATGGGAATTAATCCACTATCCACAGGTCCGGGCGAGTCCAACCAAGCGTTGCGACTGGCTGTAGATATGAGGTTGGTGGCGGGCCAATCAGCATCCAGCTGCTATCTCAATGCCGCAGCGTGTCTGTGCCCAACGGTGACTGCGCATCAGAGTAGAAAAAGCCTCCAATTTCCTGGGTGGGATGGAAATATGTATAATCTTTGAGCTACAGTACATTTTCATAGTGAAAATCGAATCATTTGTCATTTTTAACAACATCTGCCCCGAGCTATATTCATAAGAGCGATGGCCGGGCAGGATGAGGCTCCTTATCAGACCCAGAACCCCAGCCAATCGGGATCCACCTTAATCTAAATCTAAACCTGGCCCTTATCAGTTTATTTTCGTTCGTCTCGAAAGGCTGACACTTTGCTTTTTTGGCCGGCTTGAATTCCCTTGTTCACTTTCAAAGTAGCCAGCGCCTCTGACGACACCATGCCCGAGGAGAAAGGTGTCTTGAATCTTCCCTTCTCGCTACCTGGAAGCATGAACTGTGTTTCATTTCCGCCGATCCCAGATTTCCCAACAACCTGTACAGGCTGTCCTTTGGAGAAGGAGCTGCGTAATAGAGATACTATCCGAGTTATTCCACGCATAAACCAGAATGCTCCACAGCCACTTGATACAACCATCCCTAGCATAACCATGGGCCCTGTTTAGAAATAAGCACGCTCTGTGCTCTAGAAGTTAATCTGTCAAGGCCCACTTCCGCAGGTACCGCAGCTAGTTATGCATGGAGCAATAATTGCCATGCCCACGCAGTCTGGGGAGTGCCAAGCCTAGATAAGCCTCTTGTCAGTTATTGGCCGCTGGGATTCTCGCTTCGGCATCCCGGTCTGGGGTGGGCCGCCTTTTCTATGAGTCCAGCCTTGCTGATTCAATAGACCAACTAGGTTCAGCCGTCTTCGAACATGTCCTAATAAGAGTCTTGGAACTTCAAACTTATGATGAACTTATAGCACATGCCACGGCGAAAGTCTATGAGCTGCTTAGCCAAACAGGATGCGCAATATCAGATTCACATCTCGTATCAAATTCTACCATGCACGTTAGCCTCCACTTTCGTATACTGAGCGGGGGATGTTCGTAGGCCTTCGGTTACCCAACTTTACCTCGAAGTTGCAAGCAGTTAAATCAGTTCGTATCCTCCGCTCAAATCAGTTTTATCGAGCCATTAACTAGATCTTCCCCATGACTGCCGCAATACTAGAGAGGTAGCCTTGGAGGGAGCCGATCACAAAATAGATAATGAAACTGAGGAATTTTGGTAGCGTAGTCTCGCAATAAGACCGAGTCGAAGAGATGAATGAAGCACAAACCAAGCCACCGTCGTGGATGAGGCATCCGCGAGTTAAGCTAAATCTCCATGCCGTAGAAGACAGATTAAATCCAATAGAACGAGCACCTTTCCGGAAGTGAAGAAGACGATTGATTGACTAAATGATGACTCCTAAAACGCTAGCTATTGACGCTATTTACATGTTGGCGGAGACTACTAAGGCGGTCAAGTAAGGCTCGCGCGAATCCTTTGCTACAATAAATAAATAATCTTTCAAAGATTACGAGTAATAGCAATACACCGATATCGTAGATACGATAAGTTCGAGAACTGGAGAAAACGTTGGCGACCGCGTAACTGCATATACATAAAACCTTGCCCGTTTCTTGTTTTGTCCCCTTCTAGACCCAAGTATTTTATTACGACTTCTGGAACTTCTAGAATTTTTCGGAGGGAAAATTAGTATTACCTGGAAATGTCCCTTGTATGAGATTGGTTGACACATGGGTGAGAAATAAATACAGACTGGGATGGTGGACCATGGGTGGCAAAAAAGGTGGCATACGCCTATTCTGAGTCAAGTATACCAGCTTTGCAAATTTGACATGAACGTGGTCTATTAGTCTAGTGGTCTAGGACGTCGGATTTTGAGATTTACCTCTGCCTTCCGAAAACCCCGGTTCGATCCCGGGATGGACCTTAGCCAGGTTCTTTTTTTCTCTCCCCGCCTTTCTTAGTCATCGAAAGAACAATAGTTCCCATTTTTTGGGCTTTATTGAAGCCCTACTGCCATTAATCAGGGAAAATTTGTTTGTCAACAGCTATCAATATGGTAGGCTACTTCAATTGTGTCGGGGAGGGTTGGTTTTCTTGGTGATCGGAAAATTGCGGGTGTTTATGATCACAGCGGGAAGCAAATCACCAGAAATCTTATCCCCAACCTTCAACGGATTATCATTCAGATTCAAACAGGATACTTGCTAGTAGAGTGCAAGAAAATTTCATTGTGGGAGAGTAACTTTTTAAATCTCAACACCGGCCAAAAAAAAAAGGACCATCCGGAAAGTCCAAGAAACACGGCATCCAAACGAACAGTTGCCATTGCCGATGTATACAACATGATTTAGTGTCACGTGCTAAGCTGGTGATAATCCCTACAAAACTAATTTAGGAATAGATTATCTTTCATCTCCCCACCGTTGTTCCTCGTAGCGTGCAACATTTACCTTGTTGTTGATGGTCGGGGCCCTTTAGATACATTGAAAGCCGAAAAGAAAGAAGATAACAAATCCCGAAGTCTTCTTACCAAACACTGGCATCAATCCCAAGACTGTTCTAGCATTCCAGAATCTGAGCCATGACGATGTTGTCTTGGTAATTAATTAATTATAAAATAAAATCAACATCCCTCCCTTTTGGTGGCGAAAATTCATTTTGCAAACTCCGAAGCCAAATCCAACCTCTTTCTGCGTGTTACAATGCCTGACGCGCCTCACTCAATGTTACACTTCGGCATTGGTCGCCATGGTACGAAGGATACTGCAGGTTCTCAGGGAAATCTGTTACTATGAACAGCCCTGGGGGGAATATACTTATTCATAAAAAATAGCTGATCTTGATATAACCAGAAGTCGTTTCTGATTCGGCCCTCCTAGCCTAGATAATACATTTTGTTTCGGTATTATTCTCCATTTTGCTGCCTGCTGAACGGTAATAAAAGTTTTAGTTCCAAGTTTTCTAATTATCGTCTGCCACTTGGAGGTTTGAGAAACTACCCCAAAGGCTGTACATATTTTATTGTCAAGGATCAGATACACTTCGGGCCTAGACGATAGCTATCCATGATGCAATACTCTACTATGGCTGGTATTCTAAGCACCGAGCAAAAGTACAACCACGAACAGAAATCTGAGGTCTACGTGTACGTGTACGGATATTTCCGTGGATATTATTGGCGGAAACTATGTGTGCTCTATTGCGTAATCTCGAACCCGTAGTTTCCACCAGGTGTATACGAATTGCAGTAGAGCTATCGATGCATAGTGAGTGCAAATATCCTGCATGTCTTAGTCACAGTTAGACCAATAGTTAGATTCTTGCATACAATTTCCGCTGCCATTGTGATTGAGACAAGGGACATCTTTACTTTAAGTTAAATCAGGCGTTAATACGAAGCCACATGTGAGACCGACCTTGCGGTCGAGACTAAAATGGAGATTGGACGGACGATCGGTGCTGAGCGACACGGCGTGACATGGAGAAGCAAGAAAAAACGGGATGAAATCCAAGCGGCAGGCGGTCCTATTGGCCCGCCATCGCCACGCACCGCCACACGGCCCCTATCATCTCAAGCTTCATCCCCATCGCCTGAACTTTCTTGCATCATACGGCCCACCATGGAGCATCACGACATTGTCAGTCATGACTCTGATGGCTCGGGCTCGTCGGATGAGTTCCCGGCAGAGTACACGTTGAGAGAGACTCCGGCTTTCGGAGACGCATATGAGGGACAGGTCCAGACGCCCGCAACCACCATCACATCGTCCCCTCCACCGTCGAGTCTCATTTCATGGCCCAACAACCCGCCCTCCCGTCCACGCGGGGCTAGTGTCGGGACTTCTAATATGCTTGAGAAGGCTGATGGCCTTGCGATGGCCGGTGATTCACGACTACAGCGCCCATCCGGTCCCGCGAGGACGCCTTCCAACACATACGCGCCACAACGGCGACCACCTCAGTATATCAGCCTCCAGAACGACCGTCAACGATCCTCATCTACTAAGCGAGGTACTAGGAGAGACCCAAACGCGCAATACCGCGCACAAGAGAAAGCTTACGTGCAACGAATTCGCGCCAATCCACAAGCTTGGCACCATCATTTCAATGATGCACAAGTAAACAACATGCTAGTCGCGGACGCAGACCTAGAGGACCCCTCTCCCTCTTCTGAGGTACCTTTTGATGACGACGTTTATGACCCTGATACGCAACTCTTTCTCTCCGACGATAATCTCCCTTCGCCCGAAGAACTCAGACACCCCAAAAACCAAGAACGACTGGAATGGCATTCGATGTTGGCATCTGTCTTGAAAGGTGACGTTGTCAAACAAGAGAAGATCCGACTACTAGGATCATCAGAAGGAAAGCGGTCAGTCGAATTTGTCCAGGCATTATGGATTGGCATGAAGGCGAAAACATGTGGAAGGAGTATCCCCCTCCAACGGAAGCTGATTGAGGATGGCCGTCGACAGCTGGGACCCATCATTGAAGACATCATAGGCTTCCAGATTAAAGGCGAGACGGAAATTGGCAAGCCACCTGGACAGCAAGTGCAAGATATCCTGGTGAAGATCGAACGCTGCGAGTCCCTCTACTCCAGCCACCGGGAATTACAAGCTGCCAATCCACGTGCGGCATCGGAGGAGTTTCATTCCAGCTGCGAGGCAATTTTCGCGTGGCACAACATTACCGCTCTCATCAACACTGAGTTGGCTGTGCTACAGAGCTGGGTCGGAAATGAAGCCCTTGACTTCAGCCAGCCCCGAGAAAACTCGGAAAGAAGTGATCTCTCTGATGACACGTCATTTCTGGACCGTATCATGAAAGAAGATGGCCTGAAAACACTCCAAGGTGAAGGCGGTGATGATGCTGGTGGCAGCATGCTTATAGGCCTTGGAGAAGTTATTCGCAAAGCGAAAAACACACTAATTGAGAATTCAAAGGCTTTTGCCACACGACATCTGCCCCCTTATATCGAGGAACTCCTCATTTTGATAAACTTTCCGTCACGTTTGATTCAAGAGATTATTCGCGTTCGTTTGTCTTATGCCAAGACTATGAAAGATCCTGCTCAGCAGTCACCCATCCTATTGGATCAAATGATTACACAATTTCAGATTTTGATGCGAGTTGCGGTTGAAATTAAACAACGCTACCTCATCATCTCGATGCCTCAGCCCGGCTGGGATCTACCACCCTGTGTTGACGAGAATTTCGACTCCGTCGTTTTAGATGCGATGAAGTACTATTTCCGATTATTAAATTGGAAGCTGAACGCCAATAAAAATACTTTCAAGGAGGCTGAAATTCTGGAACAAGAATGGGAATTTTCCTACCAAATTGGCCGCCAGCTTGCAAGCGGTGATATTGAAGTGGCAGAGCAATTCAGTGCTTTAACTGCCAAGTCACTGCAACGACTCATGATTCATTTTGAACGCGAATTGATTCCGAGGCCGAATGAGTCAGTAAGCGATATAGACAAGCGATATAAGAGTATTTTGGACTCAACGCGAATTCGCCAACGAAAACTTTATCGATTCTCCAGATTCTTATGCCAACTCTTTGAAAATGCCACAGAGTATAACATCACAGCCGATATAGCATACGAGTTTTTCGAAGCGCTATTGGCATCCGACCATTTTCTCGTCACGTCTCCTAACTCAGTTGGGCAAAAGGGTGTCTACTTGATAGCACATTACTCCTTGTGGAACCGGCCCGCCAACATACAAGCAATTTTGGCAACATCTTTCCGAGAAGAAGCTGTCAATGAGGATACACACATTCCTTACGTCCTCGTCATTCGTCCTGAAAAGCCTTTGGCTTGGTCTGGGAAAGAGATGCAAGTGGATCTCATTGAGCAGCCCACTGATGTACGGCTTGGTAAATTACGTCTTGTTGTCGAAGGCATGCAGGAGCGACTCCAAAATGCGCGGATGGAGCTAGCTCATTTCACTGGTATACAGCTCGATATGGCAATTGAACGACGGGCAAACCTTGGTCGTGTCAACGTGGAGCTGAACAAGATCAAAAAGATATCATTCAAGTTGTCTATGGCAATCATGGACAGTGTAGGTGTCATCAAGAACCAACTGCGTGAGAAGACCTGGGAGAACAACGACCTAATTCAAGCCTGCTATGCATTTGCAACTGAATTTGGTAAACGTTCTTCAAATTACGTTGACGCCAATCGACGTGCTATGAACAGTGCACGGCTAGTTGAATTGTCTCTCGATTGGGTTTCCTTCATCTGTGATGAGTGCGATGCTGCTGATAGGAAGACATTCAAATGGGCAGTCGCCGCGCTTGAATCTTCTATGGCAATCACATCCAGCCGACATCTTCTCATAATGGATGAAGAGCAATTCTGTCATTTGAGAGTGAAAATCGCGGGGTGCATGTCTCTTCTCATTTCTCATTTCGATATCATGGGTGCTCGTTCATCCCTAGCTGCACAGGCCGAGAAACAACGCATGGAAGAGAGAGCAGGCGCCCGGAAGCTTGGCGCTGGTCGTGTTTTGAGCGACGAAGAGGCATCTAAGCTTGTTCGTGAAACTTGGCACGCCAAAATCCTCGAAATTGAGGAAAGGAGGGTGGAAGAAGGTGCGAAGCTACGGGCCCTAGGTCGAGTCCTAGAAGGCTCAAATGAGGCCGATCGCTCGTTGACCGTATTATCGTCTTCTGCCACCAACGTTACCTTGCGTTGGCAGCAAGGTCAATTCATCGGAGGTGGTACATTCGGATCTGTTTATGTCGCCATCAACTTAGACAGCAACTACTTGATGGCTGTCAAAGAAATTCGTCTTCAAGACCCTCAGTTGATTCCGAAGATTGCTCAACAAATTCGTGATGAGATGGGCGTCCTCGAGGTACTCGACCATCCTAACATCGTGTCTTACCACGGTATTGAAGTTCATCGGGATAAGGTCTACATATTCATGGAGTACTGCTCTGGTGGTTCGCTGGCCAGTTTACTCGAGCACGGTCGTATCGAAGATGAAACCGTCATCATGGTCTATGCACTCCAGCTACTCGAGGGACTTACCTATCTCCATCAAGCCAGTATTGTGCATCGAGACATCAAGCCTGAGAACATTTTGCTTGATCACAATGGAATCATTAAGTACGTGGACTTTGGTGCAGCAAAGATTATCGCTCGCTCGGGTCGTACCCTGGCTCCGATGGATGCAACATCTGGTGCTGTTCAAAAAGAACCTATCGGCAATCAGCGCGGCAAGAACCAGAAGACTACTACTGGTACACCGATGTACATGTCGCCTGAGGTTATTCGTGGCGACACTTCCGACCTTGTCGATCGTCAAGGGGCCGTTGATATCTGGTCTCTTGGTTGCGTGATCCTCGAGATGGCTACTGGCCGACGGCCATGGTCTACACTCGATAATGAGTGGGCGATCATGTACAACATCGCTCAGGGAAATCAACCCGTCCTTCCCACTCGCGACCAGCTTAGTGAATTGGGCATTGATTTCTTGGCTCGTTGCTTTGAATGTGACCCTCTACGACGTCCGACCGCCGCTGAGCTTCTCCAGCATGAATGGATTGTCTCTATCCGCCAGCAGGTTGTCCTGGAGCCTTCTACTCCCAGCAGTGAGGTTGGTGGTGGCTACAGCAGCTCTAGCTCCAGCACCAGCCGCCAAAACTCATCATATGGCTGATTCATTTCTTTCATTTCTTTTTTCTATGATCCCCCCATCATACCGGGCTCTTTTGAGAAATTTATCATCATTTCGTATAGCGTTGAGGTTTTGAGATCTTTTTGGTCTTGCATGTCGCGCTTCACACACTCGCTCGGTCTCGACTTGACGTATACACTATCAGACGACATCGCATGAGATACCCCCCCTTGAGCTACCTGTTTTCTTGATTTTCTTGCAACTGTTTCTGCATCATTTCGTCGACTTGTGTTGTTGTTTCTACATTTTCTCCAACACATGCACGAAGTCCACCTGAGTCTTTTCTTTTTTTCACTGTCTTTTGAGTGCGGCGTTGGTATCTTGCATGGTTCAATGTTAGGCCAAGGGAAAGGGACAATGGCAATAATCACCCAGTTCAAATTGATATACATGAAGTTTGTAATATGTCAAGCGTTTACTGAGACTACGTGTGTACTTTGCGCCCGGAGGCTAGGATATAATTGTATAGAACTTGACTCCCGTGAGAGTTCAATAGTTTCATTTCGAGAAAATCGCGGTTCTGGCCAATCAGTCGCGTAATACATATCACGAACGATAATTTCAGACGATATGGCAGACAATGTTAAAAAAAAAGTTATAGAAGACACAAACGGAGAGAGAGACAGATCCAAGGTTCGCCGGTGAAGAGAAAACGCCATTTCGTAGTCATGAGGCATGATGAGAAGAGGTACAATTTGAACTGTCGAGAGAGAAGGTTGCTGGCGAGACCAGCGGGGTATATGGAATCGGGATCCTCGAACTCCCATAAGATCATTTCGAATGTTGCCAGCGCGAGGCCCACTAATAAGGAGAATTTGAGAAAGAACCACGGAATGAGAAGAGGTTCTTAGGCAGTATTAAGTCGTACAGATGGACGCCAGCGACGCCATAGGGTGTGATATGCCAAGTGAGATGTAAGGATTATGCGGGATGGGGAAATAGCAATCATATGATTGGCCGATGGGATGGAGCGCTAGCTGTCGAGCTCGACGCATTTAGCGGAATTCGACTGCTGGCGCACACCCGCGATCCTCGACATGTTTGAGCTCGAGTTGTTGAAATCTGGACACGAATTAGTAACTGAAAATAATGGTCGGGATACAGAATACACGACGTACCGTTCGCTCTTGGCATGGAAGTAAACACCGCTTACAGCACCCTCTATCTGATTGAAGCAGATATAGTAGAAACCTTCAAAGCTCGCACCGGAAATGGTTCGCACTCGGTGGTCAGGGACAAGGAAATATTCTTTCCATCGCATGAATATATGCTCGCGCTGGGCAAAATTATGATATGTAAAGTTAGTCTTTTTCGCCGCTTTGGCTAGCGGTTTCCACGCCGGGAAACGAGACCAGTGGTGAATATCAGTCTTCTCGTTGGCACCCCATTCTTCGTTGCGAGTTTGAAATGTATGTTTGGTGCCAATTATTTCGCCCTCGAAGAATGTTGTCAGTGTCGGGTGGTCCTCAGTAAGGCCTTGGATACGCAGGTAGCCGCAGAGGTAGGACTCGGCCATATCCACGTGCTTAATCTCCACGTCCACATTGTATACTTGGCGGTCCGATTGCTGAGTCCCCACGAATCTGCTTCCGGATCGAAGAAAGGAGGAGGAATGATTTGGAAGAAGCTGGAGTGGCGGATTAATCGCGGCGAACATTTGGATGGGAGCCAAGCACACTTACTCGAACGTTGGAGAATTCGTAGCGTAGGGATGAATTAGGTTGACTGACGGGAGATTCGCTACGGGGACATGAATCCGCAGGAGAACTCGATCTCGCAGGGCCCGTGTCCTCATCTACGGCCATCTTCCTCTCCACCCTTATCGGGGCAGTGGCCATCAGCGCGGTGCCATCGTCCGAACGACTCAGCACGGATGGTGCGGGAGCACTTTCAGGGGATAGAACATCTTCTAATGAGTCGATCACAGCGTCGTCGGCTTCGGGAGAGTCTCTCCAAAGTGAAGTTCGATCGAGTTCCGGGGGACAGGTGCGAGTGGAGATCACCTCAGCGATCGAGCTTGGCTGGTTATTACTCGGGGTCGGCATTAGGGAGGGATTAAAGAAGAAAGGCAGACATCGGATCGAGGCCCAAGGTCGAAGAGAGCCGAACAAGTTTCGTAGGGAAAGAAGAGAAGGGGGAAAGTCAAATGGAATTCAGGTCTTTTGCCCCGGGCGGACAAGAGCGTCGTCCAGGCTTATTTGGGGGTCATGCGAGCGCGGGGGAGGCGCTTTCTGCCTGAGGCCCTACGTCAGGCACCAAAGCGGGAAGCAGATATAATATAATGGCGCTTAGAGCGCTTGCACTTTTACTGCGCGATATTCCAGGAAACTACGGGGGATAATTATGATCTTCGGGGTTCGGCAGACGGCCTTTTGCTTTATTGGGGTGGGGCTGTGACTAAAAGGATTCCCACGCCTAGATCCATTAACGCCCGGTATCATTAAGACAAAAAAAGGTTATTTGGCTCGTCCTCTAGGGGCCCTAACCGGACATGGTTTAGATGGGCTTGATCTGTGGGAATCAGGGGAATTGTCAGCAATGCATCGGGCATCCGGTCGTGGAAAGCACGCACCTTGAAGTGGAGCGAGATCAGCGAGAAGATGAGCGCCTTCAGGTCTTGGACCAGGTAGTAGAACACCCGCAGCCCTTCGGGGTCTGATGATTCGGTCACATCCACCAAGGAGCCAATCTTGGCGGTCTAGAAAGAGGGATATGCGGTCAGAACGGAACGCAGCTAGCTTCCTGCACGATTATCCGTACCTCAAAGGAGATATGTTCACTACCCAGGCGGATCTCCAGCTCCTGGCGTCCGTCCTTGTTCTTCTGCGGCCACTTCGAGTCGTCCTCCCTACATATAAATGAGCATCATCCTGGTGCATGAACCTGACCGGCATGGGTCACATACTTCATGATCTCGCTGTCCTTGATAATGCGCTTGATCTCCTGAATCATTGCCGAGCTGACGCACACTGATAACATGTCAAAAATCCACCATTTGTTCTCCGTTGTTGTTTCACACTCACTTTCTTTCCGAATTAGGGAGTCATTGCGATAGTTTGAGTTGTTGGCATATCGTACAGCGGCGCTGCTACCGTCGGAAAGGGTTCTGAAATCGAACTCTGCAACCTGTTAGCCATATCCAACCATAGCTTCGTAGAGAGACCAACCTAGGAACTCATGTCCAAACCGCCCAGAGTGACCTGAGCTGCGGAACTGTCAGCAGCCGAGGAAATCTGGGCTCACATATCTTTTCATCTTACTAGTAACGCAGGTAGAAATTCTCGTTTGTCGACATTGTTGGATTCGCGGACCACAATACAGAGACACGAGTGTCTCGTCGACCAAGGCGGGCAGAAAAGCGGAGCTTAGTCATCCACACAGAACGGGGCAAAGGGCCAGGTTGATGCATTCCCACCCCCCATCGCGCATCCCCAAGCCCACGAGTCCATGATTTCCAGGTTGGCGAGGGGTGTTACTGGAAGGATCTAATTGAGTCTTTCTGACATTGACCCGAACTCCTTTTCCCGGGAGCTAATATTTGGTGAGTTCGTCGTGGGGCTGTGTACTGTGCTAGGTGTCCCCAAAACATTCCTCCCGAACTGACAAGTTGCAGCTCCCTTTCCCCTCCGTTGCCTTCAATCCCACCCAACATGGCGTCGTTCCTCGAGAACTCCTACAGTGTTGTCCATATGGACAACACGGCCGACCAGCCTACCATTCAAGAGCTACGTCTGCAGCTGGAGAAGGGTACCGATGAGACCAAGTTGGAGACGATGCGGGTGGTCATAACCATTATGCTGAACGGCAACCCTATGCCCGATCTGCTGATGCACATCATCCGTTTTGTTATGCCTTCAAAAAGCAAGTCATTGAAGAAGCTGTTATACTTCTACTACGAAATCTGCCCCAAGCTCGATTCGAGTGGCAAGCTGAAGCAGGAAATGATCTTGGTCTGGTAAGCTAGCCTCGGCCTCAATGCGGGCTCTTTTGCCATTGACAGTTGGCGACTGACATTTTATCTGTTAGTAACGGTATTCGAAACGACCTGCAACACCCCAACGAGTATATTCGCGGAAATACCCTCCGATTCCTGTCCAAGCTGCGCGAACCCGAACTCATTGAGCCCCTCCTTTCTTCAGCCCGCTCCTGTCTGGAACATCGCCATGCATACGTGCGTAAGAACGCTGTATGGGCAGTTGCCTCTATCTTTCAGCACTCTGAGTCCCTCATTCCCGACGCCCCTGAACTTCTCCAGACTTTCCTGGAGACGGAGACCGACAGTACCTGCAAGCGCAATGCTTTCGCTTCCCTGATGTCTATCAGCCACCAGAAGGCTCTCGAATTCCTTGCCACAACCTTTGATACCATCCCAAACACCGACGAATTGACCCAGCTGGCCGAGTTGGAATTCCTGCGAAAAGACGCGGTCCAGAACTCCCAGAACAAGGTGGGCTATGCAAAGAAAATAAATTATGTTGCCACATACTAATTGGATATAGTCGCGGTATCTGAAACTTATGTTGGAACTCCTTGATGCCCCTACCAGCACTGTTGTCTACGAAGCTGCGACCTCCCTGACGGCTCTGACGAGCAACCCAGTTGCTGTCAAGGCTGCTGCTGGAAAACTGATTGAACTTGCAATTCGTGAGGCCGATAACAACGTCAAGCTCATTGTTTTGGACCGTGTTGACCAGCT
Source organism: Mycosphaerella populi pn0402 (assembly GCA_002153405.1). Classification (NCBI taxonomy): domain Eukaryota; kingdom Fungi; phylum Ascomycota; class Dothideomycetes; order Mycosphaerellales; family Mycosphaerellaceae; genus Mycosphaerella; species Mycosphaerella populi. Next base: position 18,275 of record KZ119522.1, read on the forward strand.
GCGGATCCGCAACGAGGGTGTTTTGGATGACCTGACTATGGAGATTCTGCGAGTTCTTTCTAGCCCCGATATCGATGTTCGGAGAAAGGCCCTTGGTATTGCTCTGGAAATGGTTTCTAGCAAGAACGTCGAGGAAATTGTTATGCTCCTCAAGAAGGAGCTCGCTAAGACTGTTGACGAGCAGTATGAACAGGTATGTCATGATATAATATGTGTCTGTCTAATCGATGGGTCAACCTAACATCCCAACAGAACAGCGAATACCGTCAACTTTTGGTACAGTCAATACACACATGTGCCATTAAATTCTCAGAGATTGCGGCCAGCGTTGTGGATCTGCTCATGGACTTCATTGCTGACTTTAATAACAATTCTGCCGTCGATGTTATCTCTTTCGTCAAGGAAGTGGTTGAAAAATTCCCCGATCTGCGTGGAGCCATTGTCGATCGCTTGGTGTCGACTCTTAGTGAAGTTAGGGCTGGTAAGGTCTACCGTGGTGTTCTGTGGGTGGTTGGAGAGTACTCTTTGGAGGAGAAGCATATTCGGGAGGCCTGGAAGAAGATCCGCGCCAGTCTTGGCGAGATCCCCATCTTAGCTTCGGAGCAAAGATTACTTGACGATACCCCCGATGAGGCTGCTCTTCTCCAAGAGCAAGCCAACGGCCACGCCAAGTCTGCTCCTACAGGCTCCCGCAAAGTTCTGGCAGATGGCACATACGCTACTGAGAGTGCACTTACCAGTCAGTCTGCTGCTGCTGCTCGTCTTGAGGCCGTCAAGGCTGCTCAGAAACCGCCTCTTCGCCAACTAATCCTTGACGGTGACTACTACCTGGCCACCGTGCTCTCCTCTACCCTGACCAAACTCGTGATGCGTCACTCCGAAGTCTCGCAGGATGCCGCCCGCACCAACGCTCTTCGCGCCGAGGCTATGCTTATCATGATTTCGATCCTGCGCGTTGGTCAATCCCACTTCGTCAAGGCCCCTATCGATGAGGACTCTGTTGACCGTATCATGACCTGTATTCGTTCTCTGGCTGAGTTCTCGGAGAAGAAGGAAATCGAAACTACTTTCCTTGAGGATACCCGCAAGGCTTTCCGTGCCATGGTCCAGGTTGAAGACAAGAAGCGTGCTGCCCAGGAGGCCGAGGAGAAGGCAAAGACTGCCGTTCAAATCGACGATGCCATCCCAATCCGTCAATTTACCAAGAAGAACACTGTTGATGGTGCTGAAGAAATTGAGCTCGATCTCGTCAAGGCCACTGGTGGTGACTCAGTTGTTGAGAATGTCTCATCTAAGCTCAGCCGCGTGGTGCAATTGACTGGTTTCTCTGACTCCGTCTACGCCGAGGCCTACGTTACGGTCCACCAATTTGATATTGTCTTGGATGTGCTATTAGTCAACCAAACCACTGAGACCCTGCAGAACTTGTCAGTCGAGTTTGCTACACTGGGCGATCTCAAGGTCGTTGAGCGGCCATCCACACACAACCTGGGTCCTCGCGACTTCTTGAACGTCCAAGCTACCGTCAAGGTCTCCTCTACCGACACCGGTGTCATCTTCGGTAACATTGTCTACGATGGCGCCAGCTCCACTGAGACCCACGTTGTTATTCTTAATGATATTCACGCCGACATCATGGACTACATTCAGCCCGCCCAATGCACTGAGACTCAATTCCGAACTATGTGGACCGAGTTCGA
>KZ119522.1:19983-37638 GCA_002153405.1 Mycosphaerella populi pn0402
CAACTCCAAGGCCAAGACCCTACGGGAGTTCCTCAAGCAACTTATGGAGAGCACCAACATGTCCTGCCTTACTCCAGAGGCTTCTCTCAAGGGCGACTGCCGATTCCTGAGCGCCAACCTTTATGCTCGCAGTGTATTCGGTACGTTTTTCATCTACTAAGGTTCATTCTAAAGCAGCTGCTAACAGATTTCCAGGCGAGGATGCGCTAGCCAACCTGAGCATTGAAAAGGAGGGTGATGATGGGCCGATTACTGGATTTGTTCGGATTAGAAGTCGCTCGCAAGGCCTGGCGCTAAGCTTGGGTTCTCTGAAGGGCCTCAAGGCTGCGACGGCATAGGTAAATTTGGTTTCTTCTTTGATGCAAGCGGGCTGCAGTCTATACGATGAATATTTTTTGTTCTGCCTTGTTTTCTTTCCCCCCCTCATATTTCCTTCTCTTTATTTAAGTGCTATCCCGCGACAAACCTGGGTCAGGGAGGAGTCGAAAATAGATAATGGTTCCTGGCTACACAATCCCGCATCAATATGAAGTAGGCTATTAGAAAGAGCTAGTATACACCCTTGATAAAAAAACCCATGGACCCAGGCTGCAAAAGCCAAGTAGAGCTCTTACCCCATACAGTTGCACCGCATGGCAGATCCCAGTCTGCGCATGGACCAACCCCAGGAACCCGCAGTGTTCCGGTCATCCATTCTGTCCTTTATCTATCCTTACCTCTCCTCAACCCCTGTTTCTTAATATGTCTACCTCCCAGGATCAGGATGGACAGGCGCCTCACGATTTCAGTGTGGTTGTTGACAGCGCGGTTTCGCTCACCCTGGGCAGCGACTCGCTAGTGATCAACGGTATGACGTCTCAGCCGATGCAGGTACACATAGATTGCTAAACCCTCAAGACGACCGTCAGTCCCGCAAATCAGATCGCACCTGTTGTGGACTTTTCAAGTCAGGTAAGATCTTGTCTCTTCCTCTCTATGCGCCTATGCTCTAGCGATTTATACCCCGGAAAGTCAATCGCGGTCGCACTGGATCTGACTGCGTGCCGTGTACAGGGTTAAAGGCTAAGACCACCCATGCCATCTCACTCTACAACGTGCTCGATGCCGAAGTAACCTCCTCCGCGGTCGCCATCACCTATGCGGTCCACTCATCGAAAACAGATGTCGCCGTGACTGCCCTCCACTACCCTGTTGTCGATAAACAGAAGCCCGCCATCGAGGCGTGGGTCGAAAAACTGCTAGATGCCGCGTACGGTAATGCTCAACAGAGGAAACGGCTGAAGGTTCTGGTCAATCCGTTTGGTGGGAAAGGGACGGCTGCATCCTTGTATCAACAATACGCTGCGCCTATCTTCGCTGCTGCGCGATGCCAGGTGGAGGTCCAGGAAACTGAACGCCGCGGACACGCCACCGAAATTGCAAAAGATCTTGACATAAACCTGTATGATGCAATTGTCACCTGCTCGGGTGATGGACTGCCTTACGAAGTGTTCAATGGGTTAGGAGAACGAGCTAATGCTCGCGAGGCCTTGGCCAAGGTCGCTATTGCACCGCTGCCCTGTGGCTCTGGAAACGGCATTTCTTGGAATTGTTTGGGTACAGGAAGCGTCTCAGTCGCAGCACTTGCCATTGTTAAGGGACTGCGTACTCCATTGGATTTGGTCTCTGTTTCGCAGAAGGGCACTCGCACTCTTTCCTTCCTCTCGCAATCTTTCGGTATCGTCGCCGAATCAGACCTAGGCACTGATAATATTCGCTGGATGGGCGCTTCACGTTTCACTTACGGGTTTTTGGTTCGCCTGATGTCACGCACGATCTACCCTTGCGACTTATCTATCAAGACTGAAATAAGTGATAAAAATGCTATCAAGGAGCACTACGCTTCATACGCATCGCGAGAATTCGACCACTCCGCTGATGCGACCCGTGTCTCTGCAGCTGAACAATCGCCTGCACTTCCAGAACTGCAATATGGTACTGTTTCTGACGATCTTCCCACCGATTGGGAAAAGATTCCCGGTGAGAATATTGGGAATTTCTACGCAGGCAACATGGCTATTATGGCCGAGGACACAAGCTTCTTTCCTGCATCGCTTCCGAATGATGGCCTCATGGATATCGTCACAATTGACGGGACAATTAGTCGTTTAACCTCGATCAAGATGATGAACGAGATTCCTACTGGCGGCTTCTTCAGCATGCCGGACGTTTTTATTCGCAAAGCCACTGCTTTCCGCCTAGTTCCGCACGAGAAAGAAGGTTATATCAGTATTGATGGTGAGGCTGTGCCCTTCGAAGCGTTCCAGTGCGAGATCCATCCGGGCCTCGGCACTGTGCTGTCCAAGTCCGGAGTTATTTATGAGGCTGAAGGGCCAAAATGATCGAAAACTTCACTTGCGCGTGAGGTAGAATCCTGCTTCTTGGACTCTCTTTGATTTCCCATGTTTATGATACCCTCCGAGAGAAAAAAAAAAGACCTGTGGAACAACTGTGAAAGAGCATGGTCTTGTTTAGATCTCAGGCGCAGACAACTCTTTTGTACAGACCTTATGTATATTTTTAGACAACATGAATACACTGTATATTTTTTTTTTTCATAAAACCGTTTGCTTGGGCAGCAGATATTTTGGATCCGTGGTAACCGCTGAGAAATGCTGTACATGAAAAAGAAAAAAAAACGAATACAATAGTTTAGTCGTCAAAACCACCCCATTCTCCATCGCTTTCCTCCTCGTCATCATCCTTCTTTTCGGGCTCCCGAGTCCGCACCCCCCATTCAACTAAACGATCGTCACTCAACGCCTCGGCAGCTCTCGTGCGCACAGGCTTGTATGGACTATCTGCACGCAATGTCTCCAATGGCTGAAGAATCCAATCCATTGGAACATCACCCTTGATTTTGCGGTCCCCATCCTCATTCTCCTCGAAATCCAGAACCTTCTCCAGCTCATCCACCCAGATATCAATAATGTGGTACCGCAGCCCATCAGGACCATGCGGCATACGAACAAAATTGGCGTCGTCCTCCTCGTCGTCCGACTGATCCGGATCAAAGTTCACAGGGCAAAGAGGTCCTTCCTCAATGATAGAGAGATAAGCCGCAAGATCAGCCCACCTGCCGTCCTCGACTTCGGCATCTTCCTCATTTTCAGCGGCTACGTTTTCCTCTGCTTCTTGCTTCTGCTTCTTGCCCCGGCTCTTCTTTCCTGCGTCTTCTCGCTTGCGTTTCTTTCCGTCGCCAGGCGCTTTCTTACCCCCATTCTTTACAAACACCTCAAACGCAACACCAACATAGCAACGGATTAAGAACAGGTACTTGTCCAGGCGCAAACGATCAATTGAGTGGAAATCGCGGCCGATTGTGATCCAGAAAGCACGCAAGAATCGATGCAATGTAGCATGGGGTAGCGAAGGCACGAGAGAGTAGGAGAGGGCACGAGCGAGGGCTTGCTGGGTGAGGGGTCGGTCGGAGTGGTAGAAACCTGTGGAAGATTAGCATGTTATGTGTTGGAACTATCGCTAGTCGGAACATACAGAAGAAAAGGCCTTTCCAGAGCTTGAGAAGGTCGAGAACGCTCAAATCATTTCTTGATCGCAAGAACAAGGTCAACGACTCGACGGCTTTGTCGCGGATTTTGCGATCTAGAGACCATGTTAGGATCCTGGAAAAAGGTCTTCGCGTGGAATGAGATCTTACCACTGGACGCAAGATCCCTTACAAAGGGGGTCTTCTCAATATCAGCCATGATATTCTCGATTGCGAATTGCGGTTGAAGCTCGAATCGAGGCTGATAAATTATTTTTTTTTCCTTTGCTGATATGGGAGGCGGTGGCTGTTCAATGGACTTAATTGGCTCTCATGGTCGCAGTGGGGTGGCAGAAAAAAAACATGAGTACATGAAACATGACATTCGATATAACGATGTCGCTCTTCTCGAGTTGCTTTTTTCTATTGAATTTTTTGGCATTGTCACTGCAAGAACATTGTATTATGGCCCAGTGACGGGTTTTATAGCATATCTAGAAGAATTCCGGCGAAGAAAAAAAAAGATGGCTCCATTAACAGATCACCGGTCAAAAAAGAGTTAATTTGAGATTCACGGCTTTGCCTATAGCCAATATCTTCGCATTACTTGTGACTTGTCTGTATTTGATAAATTGTTGAAAAGCACAGCAATTCCTAATCAAGCCTCCACGACTTCTACATCTATCGCAAAATTGGTCTCCCATGATCTTCCTAGCTGATTTTTGAGACACGAGAAACTTGACTAGGTAGACGAAAATCGTTTTCGTATACCTCGTGTGGTTTACGGTCCACTCAGTGGGGAGCCAAGATGGGGGGAAATTATACTTCGTCAAGATAGAAGAAAGCCAGGACAAGACTAGCCTATCCATCTTCCCCAATAGGAGAAAGCGTCTCAACCCTCAGCCCTTAAGTAGCGATGGGTGAAAGCAAAGGATCCAAATTCTACAGAAGGTGCGGTTCACATTTGTTCCCAGATGAAATTTTGAACTGTTGTGATAATCTCCACAGACGACTTACCTAGGTATACTACATCCAGGACCATCTGTGGAATGTGCGAGACTTCGTTGATAGACTTCCTGTAAGATTATGACTACTATAGCAACTGTAAAGGCCTTCGCAAACTCTTGGTAAATATATATTTAAAAGTGATTATAGAAGCTTACTGGGTAGCCTCTCTTGGCGAAGGGATTATATTCCAAGGTTGCAATTTGCATGCAAAGCGGTCCTAGCATCATTTGTCCTTTTGGCTTACTCATAGCTCTTCATCCAGCATCTCCACTGTCGCGAGCCTTTATATCTTGGCTAATCTGAATAATTATTCTCTGGTCTAAAATTTTCCAGAATTCTAGAAGTTTATATAAGTTCGAAGGTTACCTTTTCTTATCATATTAGCCACCCAGTTCCTTTGCTTTCTTCAGTTCATTTGGAGCTTGCAGATATGTTTCTTATTCCCTGCCTCTTCTGAGAAAGTCTCTCACGAAATTTGTTCTCGCAATCTCTTTCTAGCTTCTTTTACGTCAGGGGCCGGCCCTCTACCAGGCGACCGGGATTCTTGCGGAAGTGTTCCAATATCAAAACGGAGACAAGGCGCCGCATCAGGTGATCCACTGTGGAAGTAATGAACACGTTCAATACAGTGAGTGCCCCGTGGAAAGGCGCCCAGCACAATATAACCTGCCACCCGACCAAGTCGTGAGCCTAAAATCTGGTAATATTCATTTGTGCTGCGCTCGAAGTCTTTTGTTTTCCCGGCTTCACAAAGCCTTTCCAGAAGGGCCCGAGTCTGCCCATTCAAAGATACGTCGCAAAAGAAGATATGCTTAAGAAAATCTACATTACCATGCTCACTGGTGTAGAGGGCCAGCGCAGTTTCACTAATTGGGGGGAATAGTGACGGGTTTTGTTTCAGGATTATTTCTAGATCTGGCGCACGAGAAATGACCTCTAAGACTATAACACCTGGAGCAGTCATTCCGTAGAATAAGTCAGATGCAACGTCAGTTATTCGAAGCTTTTGATAAATATCCTGGTTGAAACCCATCCGCCAGCCGACAAATCTGCTTTCATCCGGTGGTTGTTCCAACGCTGTGAGATTAAGGTCATACGAATGCTCATCATAGACCGTCCGCTTTTTTGGTCTTTCATCTTCAAGAAAATCATCACCTTGTCTCCTATTTTCGATATCATGTATGGTCAGAACGCAAGGTGGTATAAGACAAGGCTCTTGAGAGGGGAGATCTCGAGCGCTTTCAATCCAATAAACAAGCTGATGACCGCGTTTTTGAAGCTGACGAGGATCCGTGGGAGAATCTCGGGATTTCTCTCTAACCTCCTCAGAACTTGCATGCCCATCAGGCTGTGATCCAAGAATTTGAGGCGCAGGTAGAGCAACTCCCAACGGGGGTGTATTTAATCCATTTTCACGAACATCACCTCTACCAAGCCTTCGACGGCAGCCAGGGCCTAGTGGTCGGGAGGGTAGCACTATTGACTCGCCATCTTTTCCATCCCTGCCATCCCTGCCATCTGCGCCATCTCTGCCATTTACGCCATCTCTGCCATTTACGCCATCTCTGCCATCTGCACCTGGAAGGCCTTCGACACCCTGAGGGCCTTGAGGGCCTCGAGCGCCTGCAGGGCCTTGTTTACCGCGAATTGCATTCCTTATTCGATCACGTCTGCGTGGCGGCTGATTTCCAGGCGGCGGATTCGCGGACATTTTGAAGGTCTAGCTTCTTTGCGTAATATGTGGTGATTTGATTTTATTCTGTGAAAGGTTCCGTAGATAGAGCCCCCCAGGAATATTGTTTTTTGATGCCATTTCATCAAGCAGGACAGCCGTTCAAATATGTCCCGCGATACCTTCTGAGGTGAATCCATTGAGCCATGATTAAATTCCGACAACATCTTCTGATACTTGGTGTCTTGTTACAGGAGGCTTGAAGTTTGTCCTTACCTTGAGTAATCAGTAATACAGCTAAAACAACAAGCAGACAACTTATAAATAGAGTCAAAAGACCAGCATATAGATACAATGATAGTAAAGTAATTATTGCAAAACCTAATTTGTTTGGATTCATCTAAAATTATAAATATCCCTTTATTAAGGACTTTTGTCTTTGTGTGATGGGAAAATTATGGCTTGGCATGTTCAACTAGGATGAAACTTTACTACGAGATAGCAAGCTCTGCCTAAATAGGACGTTAGTTTTTCGATACTAAGCCTGCTTGTTACACGTTATGTCTGATTCTTTGGGTTCTCTTATTATACGACAAAGATTAATACCAATTAGCCTCAAGACTTCTACCTCACCCGACTATACTTGAGGCTCACACGAAACTCTTTTATCTTCGTCTCAAACTTGATATCATCCTTGTCTGTGTCAATTAATGAATGAGAACCACACTTGCTAACTCGAGCCCCGAAATTTTCGCTTGTACTTGATCGAAAATAGTCATCTAACTAGTCTGCTTGCTTACTAGGAACGACCTGCATGGCAAAAGTAAAAAAAAAGGCTTCATTAATATTAATCTCTCTTCACAAGTAATTCAAAATATGTTTAGCTTGTCAAGGCATTATTCCAAATGGCGTTGACTTTCTATGTTAGAGTACCAAATTTCAATCAAGGTATCAGTTAAAGGATACAACGGCTAAAGTCTAGACAATCAATTTTGTTTATACTATCTCACGATAGAAGATCTCTCAATGTGAAATTGGGGTTCAAGGTTTAAATAGATTCTTTCTATGCTACAGTTTATGATGGGAGCTCAGATGCTGCCGCTTCCGGGGTTGAAATCCCTCAATTCGATTATGGTGGAGAACCCGCGTCTTGACATCATGACTGAAGGTTCCACCAAATCAGATAGCACAAATCTCAGTTTAAGCTTATGGTTCTGGATCAGGACATTCGCCAATCCTTGGTCAAGGGAGAAAACTCCATAGGTGACTATCCAAGTCCTCATGGCTTGAAAAGTGATGACTTCTGGCCGGTATTCCCGGCTTTAGCTACCCTTTAGACCCTTGGAGTATCTTGTTCTACGCCTGAATTCTTTTGTCAGCTTCGAAAACTCAAGCGACAAAAGATCCTACCTTCTCTTTAAGTCGCTCATATACGCTGGCAAGTACCTCACCATGACTCAAGAAATTGAGGACGAGGTCGACGAGGCCAGCGGATCTGTTCATGGTGCAGAACGCCAGTCGCGTTCGAGCTCAGAGGCCTTGCCTGAAGACGATCGTACTATCTTCGCGCATATAAGTCCTGAGGACCGCGAAGAGCTTACTCGGATTGCCTCTAATTTTCCGCGCCGGCGCCGCGCCAGCTCAAATCTTAGTGGTTTGACTGACGTGGAACGCAAGGATACGCTTGACGGTGTGCAGGAAGGCGACTCAGTCCTTGATCCGACCAGCGATCGGTTCAGCCACTACAAATGGGCTCGAATGGTTCTCAATTTGATGGATAAGCAGGGTGTCTCCCTCCGCAAATCTACTGGCGTCGCCTTTGAGAACCTGACCGTCTCAGGATCTGGGTCGGCTTTGCAATACCAGAACAACGTCGGCTCGGTACCATTAGCGCTTTTTCGCCCAAGAGAACTTTTCCAATTCGGCAAGAGAATACCGCAAAAGCAAATTCTTCATAGTTTTGATGGTGTCCTGAAGAGTGGCGAGCTGCTGATTGTTCTCGGTCGACCAGGGAGTGGTTGTTCGACTTTCCTCAAGTCTCTCGCGGGAGAACTCCACGGCTTGAAGCTTGAGAAACATTCAAATATCCAATACAATGGGATTCCCATGGAAACAATGCATCGAGAGTTCAAAGGAGAGGTTCTCTACAATCAGGAAGTTGATCATCACTTTCCTCATCTGACTGTCGGTCAGACTCTGGAATTTGCTGCTGCTGCTCGAACTCCAGAACATCGACTGGAAGGCATAAATCGAGTTACATTTGCGAAGCATATGACACAAGTTGCCATGTCAGTCTTGGGCTTGAGTCACACCTATAACACTAAAGGTATGATGAAGTTTGCCGAACAATACCAGTTCTGATTTGCTAACATTTGCAGTTGGCGATGATTATATTCGAGGCGTGAGTGGCGGAGAGAGAAAACGTGTCAGGTAAGTATTGTTTTCCTAGACAATTTGAGGAAGCTACTAATATAGTCTAGCATCGCTGAAATGGCGCGTAAGTCTACTGCTGAGCCCTAAATAATGAAAGGTACAGTTCTCATCTAACAAACTTCTCAGTGTCAGGAGCCCCCGTGGGTGCATGGGATAATAGTACTCGAGGGCTCGATTCCGCCAGTGCGTTAGAATTTGCCAAATCTCTCAGAGTTTCGGCGAATCTGACAGGGAGCTGTCATGCAGTTGCAATTTACCAAGCCTCGCAAGCAATCTATGATGTTTTCAATAAAGTAGTTGTGCTATACGAAGGAAGAGAAATCTTCTTTGGGCCGTGTAATCAAGCCAGAGATTACTTCACGGAAATGGGTTGGGTTTGTCCACCTCGTCAAACGACTGGAGATTTTTTGACCTCGGTGACCAATCCACAAGAGCGGACAGCTCAAGAAGGCATGGATAATAAAGTACCTCGTACACCTGAGGAATTTGAACAGTACTGGAAAAGAAGCTATCATTATGGCGCCCTACAGAAGGAAATCAAAGAGTATCATGAGGAATATCCTTTGGGGGGTGCCGCTCACGAGGACTTCAAGGAAACAAAACGTTTACGACAAGCGCATCATGTCCGCCCCAATAGTCCCTATATGATCTCACTCCCGATGCAAGTTCGACTTTGCGTCAAAAGAGCATATCAGCGGTTCGTTCATTCTATCTAGTTGATTCGAAAACGAGGTCTAACTTTTCTTCCAGGATCTGGAACGATAAGCCTTCCACGCTCACAACTGTTATTGGGCGTATAGTCATGTCTTTGATTATCGGCTCAATATATTTTGGGTAAGAAGAATACATGCTTGAGTCTTTTTTACAGGCTACTGACTTTCTTAGGACTCCGAACGCTTCTGCTGGGTTTCAGAGCAAAGGCGCTGCTCTTTTCTTTTCTGTTCTGTGAGTAAAATTCATTAATAAATACTCACATAACCAACTAACATTGTTCTAGCATGAATGCTCTCATCAGTATCACTGAAATAAACTCACTCTACGACCAGCGCCCAATCATCGAAAAGCAGGCATCTTACGCCTTTGTGCATCCTTTCACAGAGGCTCTCGGCGGTTAGTTTCAATTTTCGATAGTCATTTCATTTGGGCATATCAAATTATAAGTCATACTCACTGTCTACAGGAATTGTTGCCGATATACCTGTCAAGTTAATCTCAGCAGTAGTGTTCAACATAATTTTCTACTTTTTGGCCAGTCTAGTAAGTTATTATCAATACAAATGGTCTGTTTTGGTTTTGTGTTTGTGTTTTGTGTTTTTTTTTCTTTTGTTTTTTTTATTGGCTCAAATATACTAACAAGAATCAGCGCTACGAACCATCCCAGTTTTTTATCTTCTTCCTTTTCACCTTCCTCAGTACGCTTACGATGTCCGCTGTCTTCCGGACTTTGGCTGCTTCTACCAAGACTCTCGCTCAAGCCATGTCACTGGCAGGCGTCATGGTTCTGGCTATTGTCATTTATACTGGCTTCGTGATAACAGCACCCGAGATGAGCAAGGTTCCTTGGTTTAGCTGGATCCGCTGGATCAATCCTGTTTTCTACACCTTTGAATCACTTGTTGCCAACGAGTTTCATGGTCGTCGTTTTGACTGCTCGCAGTTTGTCCCAGGATATCCCCATTTAACCGGTGATACCTTCATCTGTGCAGTCCGGGGCGCTGTCAAGGGTGAAAGAACTGTGTCTGGAGATGCCTACATCGAAGCCCAGTATTCGTATTCATATGCGCACGAATGGCGAAACTTGGGCATTCTGATTGCGTTCTGGATCTTTTTCATGGCTCTTTATCTTTTTGCTTCTGAAGTCAACTCTGCTACATCTTCTAGCGCTGAATATCTTGTATTCAGAAGAGGTCACGTACCCGCTCATATGCGTCATCTCAAAAAAGGGTTAAGCAGCGAGCCTACTGAAGCCACATCACAACCTCGGGCCACGGATGCAAACAAAGACACATCTGCTATTCCTTCGCAGCACGATATATTTACTTGGCGCAATGTTTCCTACGATATTCCCGTTAAGGGAGGTCAGAGACGACTTCTGGATAATGTTTCTGGATGGGTCAAGCCAGGGACTTTGACTGCGTTGATGGGAGTTTCTGGGGCTGGGAAGACTACCCTACTTGACGTTCTGGCTAAGCGTGTCTCAATTGGTGTCGTCACCGGAGACATGCTTGTCAATGGGAAGCCTCTTGACACAAGTTTTCAGAGAAAGACAGGATATGTCCAGCAGCAAGATCTTCACCTTCCAACCACAACAGTTCGGGAAGCCCTACGTTTTAGCGCAATGTTGCGACAACCCGCCTCTGTTGCCAAGAGTGAGAAATATGATTATGTTGAGGACGTAATCAACATGCTCGGAATGCAAGACTTCGCAGATGCCGTTGTTGGACGGCCAGGGGAAGGCTTGAATGTGGAGCAGAGAAAATTACTCACTATCGGCGTTGAGCTAGCGGCAAAACCTGCACTCTTGATTTTTCTTGACGAGCCAACCAGTGGATTAGACTCGCAGAGTTCCTGGGCTATTTGCTCTTTCTTGCGGAAACTCGCTGAGCATGGTCAAGCCGTTTTGTCCACAATCCATCAGCCCAGCGCGCTTCTATTCCAGCAATTCGACCGTTTGCTGTTTCTTGCAAAGGGCGGAAAAACCGTCTACTTTGGAGATATTGGGGATCAATCAAGAACTTTGCTGGATTATTTTGAAGCCAATGGCGCACGTACCTGTGGAGAGTCTGAGAACGTAAGTATCGACCTTCCCAAAACGAGTCCGTACCAACTGACCCATTGAAAGCCCGCGGAATATATGCTGGAAATTATTGGCGCTGGTGCGTCTGGAAAAGCGACTCAAGATTGGTCAGTTGTGTGGAGGGAGAGCCAGGAAACGAAAGATATTCAAACTGAAATTGACCGAATCCACGATGAGAGAGCCTCTTCGACCAGTAATGAAGAGAATTTTCAACAAGGTGAATACGCAATGCCTTTGTGGTCTCAGCTATGGTATGTGACCCATCGCTCATTTCAAGGGTTCTGGCGTGAGCCATCATATGTATGGGCCAAGATCATGCTTGCTACTCTTTCATCGCTGTTCATTGGCTTCACATTCTTCAAGCCGGATAGTTCGCTTCAAGGCTTCCAAGATGTGCTCTTCAGTGCGTTCATGATGTGCTCCATTTTTTCCACCCTCGTACAACAGTGAGTTCCTTTTCTTAATATTGAAAACTTTTTTTTCTTTCGTTGACTAACGAGCCTCGAAGAATCATGCCGAAATTCGTTGTTCAACGCTCCCTTTACGAGGTACGTGAACGTCCTTCCAAGGCCTACTCTTGGACTGCGTTCTTAATTTCCAATATCATCGTGGAGATTCCGTACCAAGTATTTGCCGGTATAATTGCATGGGCATGTTACTATTTCCCTGTCTACGGAGCCAACCAAGCGCCACATCGACAGGGCTTGATGCTCTTGTTCATCGTCCAATTTTACATTTTCACTTCTACTTTCGCATCATTCATTATTGCGGCTCTGCCAGATGCGGAGACAGGAGGCACAATTGCTACTCTGATGTTCATACTGACACTCACTTTTAATGGTGTCATGCAACCCCCACGCGCTCTACCTGGATTCTGGATCTTCATGTATCGCGTTTCCCCATTGACATATCTCATTTCCGGTGTCACATCCACAGGTTTACATGGTAGACAAATTCACTGTGCAGATGCTGAACTCAGCGTTTTCAATCCACCCACAGGCTTGACTTGTGGCTCTTACTTGGAGCCTTATGTGAAAGCTTCCGGTGGACAGCTGTACAACCCCACGGCTACCAGCAATTGTCAATTCTGTCAGCTCTCAAATGCTGATCAGTATTTAGCAGGAAGTAATATCTGTGAGTGTTCATCCCATTGGTCCTGTATTCAAATCGTGGAAGAGCAAACTAACATTATCACAGACTATAGCGAGCGTTGGAGGAACTTTGGCATTGGCTGGGCCTACATTGGGTTCAATATTCTCGGCACTGTTCTTATGTACTACATGTTCAGAGTCAAAAACTATAATCCTACCTCGATTATCCGAGGTGTGAAGAAAGTCGCGTCACTCATATGCCGCGTTTTCAAGCGTCACTCGGGTGAAACTCCCACTGGAAAGGAAGCAGATAACGGTCGTCTGGTATAGAAATTGAGTCCAAGTACATATTACATACCAAGTGACATGTATTTGAACCTACGAAGGCGCCTACATGGGAAGGTACGTTCATACAAATGAAGGGGGATGTACCGCATCCGTTTTTTTGAGTTTTTTTTCCCAATTATCGAGATTCTTTTCAATTCTTTTCAATTCTTTTCAATTCTTTTCAATTCTTTTCAATTCTTTTCAATTCTTTTCAATTCTTTTCAATTCTTTTCTATTTTATTTTATTTTATTTTATTTTCAACTGAATAATCATTATGAGTGGATAAATTGAAAATATCCTTCAACTTTTGCTCTATATACAACCAAGCACAGCTTCCTGGGCTTCTCTTAAACAAGGATGCCACCTTCTGTCTAACATCTCCGCGATTGATCCAATTAGCTTCGAAGGCTTTACGCCAAGATACCAATGGTCTTCAATTCTCTTGAAGATAATACAGTAATGAGCAAGTAATATCATTGCACCGGGGTGCTTTCCAGATAACATGGTAAGAAATTCATCTTCAACTCTGACCGGCCACAGCCCGAGAATATGCCATGTACTGGTATCCGGTGATGGCGTTTGCTCCAAATAAGCGAATGCCTCAGCCAGGGCAACGGCAGCATCATAGTAAATAGATATAATTCCCTCAGACCACGAGCCATCCTCGGGGACAAATGACATGAAGCGCTCCAAATGTGGAAGCTTGCTGTCGCCGACATCGAACTCAACTTCCCATGCATAAGCCAATGTGCTGACAGGGCCAGTTTCAACTCTGTCCCATACATCACAGAGCATAACACAGCCACTGCGAATGAAGTAAAGCCACTGGGGAAGGGATACCTCTCCGTTTTCTTTTCTGTTGACCAATAGCAATGGTGCATCCTCACCTCCCATAACCTCTGCTAGGGAAAGGGTGACGAGCAGGTATGCAAATGTCATTATAGCATCACAGTTTTGAGCGGTTGGGTGATCAATCGCCTCTCTAAATAACGGAAGTGCGACATCTTGATGTGCGTAGACGCGAAGGATGTACGTTTTGCGTTGTGCAGGATAGAGATGCGCCATATGCAGTGCCGTACAAGCCAGTATCCCTTTCAAAAGAAACAGATGATCGTGGGCAAGATCAGCGACAACTTTCAGCCAGATTGGCTCAGTTTCTTCGGTTGCAAAGCTTTTATAGGAAGCATAGAAGTAATGCTCTAGTGTAAGAGTGTCAATCGCGTCCAACTCATACTTCTCACGTATTTTCTGGACGTTAACAGACGAAGTGGGGAGTTTCAAAAGCCTTTCCTCTTCTGGAACAGTTCTACTGGTGAAATAGCGGAGTTTGTTTCCTCGGAAAAATGTCTGCAAAGGAGCTGCTACCCAGTCACGACTGGGGTCACCTTTACGGCCGTGGACAGATGGCCAGTGGGTCTCCATGCGTTTTCTAGAAATTGCTAGATAATCACAGCTCTGGCACTTCCAACCTTGCTCAAGCGGCAAATGGGGTATTGGGAAATCCTTTTCATGTGGATTGACGACCTTTTCCGGATCTCTTATTCGCAGATTGCTCGCAAATAAGGTGTAAGGCCGCCGTTGCTCGTGGGGAAGATGGTGGATATCCTTCATATGCCGAGCTACTCCTCCAGGGCTTAGTGCATAGCGGCATGAAGTACATATGAGCACCTGATAGGTGGAATAGTATCTGAACAAGTCCTGTGGCGGAGCTACCGTGTTGTTGCAGACATTCAACATGTTGCTTTAGTAAAATCCAGTAGACCGCGGGGAACTCGTCAATTAGGTAGCAAACGAATAGCTGCCATGGAAGTTTTCAGGTAGAGTAGAAATGTGTGTACTTCTTGGGTGGCTCTATAAACTGAAGAGCCCGGATATGACAAGAGAAGTGAACAGGAATGTAGACCTGGACCTTCGGATGGTTGTTGGCCCGCTTTTGCTTTCCTCAAGAGTCAGGCGTCAAGGTGTCGACTTTGATGTCGCCAGCCAATTATAATCTGCTCATCTGACGGTGCCGTTCAAGGTTAGTCTAAGAGTGGCAGGAGATCTGATGATCCCGCCAATCTTTCGTCCTGCTCATTTTATACTCCACATTAAGGTGGCGATTGCTCGTCGTCGTCGTCCAATAGCCTTTTCGCAATCCCACGGTACTGTTCCAGCAGTCTTCGGGATTCAGAATTATTAAATGCAAGTCTGAACAATATGAATTTCTTATCCCCATGGATCGGAGGGAGCAGTGTACAGACGAGATTATCATCCAATAGTATTTTCGCAATCCCACGGCCCCGTTCCAGCTTTCTTCGGCATTATGTTGTCCCTCTTCCGAGTTCTATATGGTCCATTCCGATGGAGCAAGATGTGGATTTTAAATTAAGTATAAGTATGGGCTACGAGCAGGGTCACATCCACCTGCCTTCTTAATTATATATATTCCTTTCCTTATATCTGGATAGTTTTCCTTCTTCCAGCGTCCATCATCTATCATCTATTCGGTGGTTTCTTCTGTCACGTTCTTGGCTTCATTTATCTAGCCTTTGTGACATCGTGTTTGCTGCTCCGGTTCCATCTCAAGCTCGATACGATTTTGAAGCGCCGCCTTGAGACAGTAATGGCGACTTCCTTCAAGCACAGCATCCTAATCACCGGTGGTACCAGTGGGCTAGGATATTATGCTGCCTTGGAAATTTCTCGGCAGTCTCCAGATTCCCAAGTAATCATCGCCTCGCGTTCGGACCCCAATGCCGCAGCAGACGCCATCAACAAACAATTGGGCCAGACCAATGTGAAGTTTTTGAAACTTGATTTGTCCAGCTTGGCAAATGTTCGGCAATTTGCACAAAGCTGGGGAGACTATCAATTCCCCCCAATATCCGCCTTGGTCTTCAACGCAGCTCTACAGTTTCCTGGAAAGATAGAGTATACCGAAGACGGGTTTGAAAAGACCTTTGGCATCAGCCATGTCGGCCACGCCTTGCTTTTTGGTCTCCTACGATCACACCTTGCCAACGAAGCTCGAATCGTCATCACTTCCA
Organism: Mycosphaerella populi pn0402; assembly: GCA_002153405.1. Classification (NCBI taxonomy): domain Eukaryota; kingdom Fungi; phylum Ascomycota; class Dothideomycetes; order Mycosphaerellales; family Mycosphaerellaceae; genus Mycosphaerella; species Mycosphaerella populi. The sequence goes on from KZ119522.1 coordinate 35,868, forward strand.
GCGGAACCCATGACCCTGCCCAAAAGTCCGGTCTCCCAGATGCAGTCTACACTTCTGCAGAAGGCCTTGCCCATCCTTCGGGTAAAATGCTCACTGCCCCTGGGCGCCAGCATTACACAAACACCAAACTATCCAATATTCTCTACACTTATGCTTTGGACCGTCGTTTTCGGAAGATTAATGAAAATTCGCCCAAGCAATGGACTGTTACGGCTTTTGATCCTGGCCTGATGCCGGGGACTGGGCTTGCGCGTGATGCGTCTGCGTTTCTGAGGTTCCTCTGGAACAGTGTAATGCCACGTATCACTCCGCTTCTACGACTCGTTGTCTCCAAAAACGTTCATGCACCTCAAGATTCAGGTGCATCTCTGGCAAGGCTGGTCATTGGTCATGACGTTGAGGGCGTGAGTGGTGTCTACTTTGAAGGTCGTAAGAAGATCGACTCTAGCAAGGATAGCTATGTGGAGGCTAAGCAAGAAGATCTATGGAACTGGTCTGTTGAGACCGTTGCAATGGACGAGAAGGAGAAGAGTTTATTCGCTCTTAAAGATCTACTCTAATTTCAGGCTTTGTTTCTATTTCTGATTTGCTTGACAATGTATTTATACGTGCTAAATAATACTTACACTTCCCCTTTGCATTCAGAAATCATTTTTCTCGTATCTCATCACGTTCGTTTTCCAAAATTTGCCGAATGGCCTCGTAACCAGTGAAAGACTCTGGAAAATAATTAAGTATTTGTTTCACCTCCTTATCAATATAATTATCCTTATGATACCAAAACATACTTCTCCTGAAAACCAAAGAAACAATGCCCTACATACAATGGAAATGCCAATGGTCTGCTTCCAGAAAACAGCTTCCAACATCGACCCCCACTCCGGCTCTAGCTACCTCGGTTTAGGCTGTCGCGACTTTATCCGGGGTCAGCGGTTATTATTTACTTCTTCCAAAGTGCCTAAGTAAGTCCACTCCAGCTTATTACATCTCGTCGCTTGATGAGCTCATGGGATATTGTCGTGCGTTCCGTCTGAGAAGAATGTAAAGATGTCTACTTCTGCTCCATATAATGAGGCGGGGGTATATAGAGAGATGTGTATTCGTAAAAGTCTAGAATACCAGCACATAGCTAGATAATTCAGTCATGATATTATCTATTGATGCTTTCCAACCTTGCAAGGGAAGTTCAACCCTTAAAAGGCAGCCGAGGTGGAGCTTTTATGAAAGTTTTGGCCGGGAGAGTTGTTATTGAGGTCACTAAATGGCCTCATACCAAAGATCCCCAGTTTGCACTAGACGGCCAGCTATTTAGCCAGCTTGATGCTGTGCTTACCTTTTTCCTTTATATCGTGACTATCTCTATCTACCTTCATCTCTTGAGCTCGTTTTATGAGCAGTCCAGCTTTATTTCCTTGTAGCAGAGTTCATTGGTTGCCCAGGTGTGGTGGAGATATATTCAGCGGCAACCCGATACCCGTGGACAATTTGACTTCCAAGGTTGGAATTCCTAGATTCGAAAAGCACTAAAAATATAATGCAATAAATAATCTAAGACGCTTTTCAAATAACATACCGAAGTCAAAGAGGGGTCGAGAACCGGGTCAGTCTTCTTTGCACCGATACCACGGCTTGATCAACTGAAGCTTCTGCTTGCTCTGACCCAAAGCGATGGGCAGCCAAGAGCGCTAAAACCCTTTGGGGGCATCCGCAGAGTGGGGGTAATATGGCCAATACTGAAACTCTCCACAACAACCAGCATCATTGGTCTAGT
>KZ119522.1:37673-91292 GCA_002153405.1 Mycosphaerella populi pn0402
TGTTCGATTCACGGATGATGCACTGCAATTTGCTTTTTTTTATTTGTTTTTACTTCTCTTTCTTGTTCTCCTTACAGTAGATCTTATCAATCAGCGGCTTAAATTTCCAAATGAGCAGAGCAAGGGGTTGAATATATTTCAAAGATAAGAATAAATTGACACCGGGTATTATGCAAAAGATGAGAGACGCCACGCTGGGAATGGGGAAAATAGACCACTGGGGTAATCAGATCGAAAGCAACGTCACGATAATTGACGAGGAACAACAAGGGCATTGACAAGATGGCCCTCCTGCCAGCCCTGCTCAAGCAACGGCTCACTCAACTTCAGCATCCGACCAAGATACGCAATTCGAACGCGGTGATCATTCGCGATCTGACAAGTGGATAGATAGTTAGTATCGACAGCCAACCCCTGCCAAAAAGAAACATAGTAAAGCATACCTCAGCTTCCTGCTGTAACTTGCGAGCCAAAAAAGCCACATTCTGACTCTTAGTGATCGAAACAACCAAGTCAGCCTCCCGATCACTCAGTCGCGCCCGCACCCGTATCAAATCCCTCTCACTCGTCTTCCCCTTCTCTTCGCGCCGTCTCTCCAGATCCTGCGCAATCAGCTCATCCCCAGACGCATCACCCCCAGCACCCAGCTTCCCATCCACCAGATCGTCGTCGTCCTCGGCATCCGGCCCGCCGCCGTCGCGGTCGCCGGCTTCTTGGCCCACTCTCTCCCTCTCGCTCCGAACCATATTGCCCGGATCACTAACAATACACTGCGGTAAGCGGTACAACACGCCCTGTTCGTCGTAAGCGCCCTCGCACAGGTCGCCCGTGGGCACGGTCACGCCCGCCGCGTCGACGATGCCCTGCGCTGTTGCCGTATCGGCCGCGCGAAGCAGCGAGATGGCCGTGGCTAGTGCGGCCCAGACTTCGGGGCGGCCTGTCACGCGGGTGTCGAAGAATTCGGCGCGCTCGCGGTCGAGGGCCTCGCGTGTCCAGGTGCGGCGCTTGCTGTACCAGACATGTTGGCGGATGGCCTCGTTGTAGTGCTGGTTGAGCGGGAGGTTGGGGGGTCGGCGGCGGTGGGAGCGCTGGGGGATGTCGTCGCTGGTTGTGGTGGGTGAGGATGGCGTGGGGGCGTTGGATGTATTATCGGAGTAGTCGTGGTAGTGGTCGTCATCACGCAACGGGGTCGAGGCACAGCAGCCCTAAATGCCAAGGAGGAGAAAGTTAGTTCGGCATTTGTTCCGGTAGTATGATGTGGAGAGGAAAGATCTCCGGATTCTGGGGAAGTAGGGGGATGTTTCAGATACTTGTTTCTTTGACTTACCATCTTGCTTGTCTTCAGGACGCTCCATACGCGATGCGAGAGGGGAAGGATGGAGAGGGGCCAGCGGAGTTACAAATAACCCTTGTCTAGGGATCAACAAAGACGCCTTTGCCACGGATTCTGGTGCGTTTGGGCGGGAACTTTTGCCCCGTCGTTTTTACCAGGCACGGACATTGCTTGGAACTTTCTATGCGCGTCTTGCGTTGCTATTTGCTGAGGCCATTTCCCTCGCAGCCGATGTTACACACTCTGCGGTACCTACAGTAGTTACTCGATTTCGACTTTCCGTTGTCTATTTTGTACAGAATTCGATCGATATACAGCTTTTATTCGTCCTCGTCATCACTTCCGAATATTTCTTTGAAGATTGCATCGCCCGGGCGTTGAACCTCTAGAGCTTCATTGCGCTCAGGCTCAATTGCCGCAGAAGGTTTGGCCTGAGCGCCAGGCCCGGCGCCAGGCGCAGGTAGAGGCTGCCGGCCAGACTCCTCCAGAATGAGATTCATGACTTCTTGAGAAATCAGATCCTTCGGCCCGGACTGGGTCTGATATCCTCCCGATTGGAAGCGTGTGCCCTTGGCAGATGCCGACCCGCCTGGGTGATCTCCAGGGTCAAGCTGGACATTATCTGGAGGCTTGACATTGAAGCGCTTGCAGAGGAGTCGGGCAGGATAGAACTCATGGGAGCTGCGTGTCATTTGCCCGAACATGCCAACCTTGGCAGCCGCCACAGCCGGGTCATCCGGTTTCTCGGCAGGCCGACTGAGGGGATCCTCTGTGGAATCTGGCGCATCGGAGGCTACTTTCGGACCCGATGAAGCAGAAGTGAACCGGGATGCCATGATACCAGATACTGGTTTGAACACCTCGGCGGCACGAGAGAACTCGTTCATCTCCATCACCCAGTCGTCTGTGCTGGACCCTGGCACTCGATCCGGCAGAGTATGTCGGAGTCCTGCGCAAACCTCAAGAAAAGTTCTATAGCGGACTCGTTTCCCTTCATCCTCCGCGTAGGGCATCCATCCGCTGACAGCTCGAGTGAGTGCTTGCACTGCAGTTTGCTTGCCCAAATTGGGAACTAAATCCCAGAGATCTTTTCGCCGGTCGGCTTCCGAGAGCTCGTATCCTTTCGGGGCCCCTTCGCTCATAGCTGGAGGCAAGTTTTTGTTACCGGTGATCTTCACTAGCGTTTCGCGTGCCTCTGGAGTCATCCAGTCGAATATAGATTTCCCAGGTAGCTGAGCCTCGCCTAGAGCCGCAGCACGGGAAGTAGGATCTAGTGAGGATGCTTTGGCTGCATCTGCAGGAGAGATGTATGCCGCATCAGAAGAAGAAGTAGTAGAAGACTTTTTGGCAGGCGTCCAGCCTTCAGGAATCTTGGGTGGCTCGTATTTCTTTTCAGCGATCGATAGGCCAGAGAGGCTATCGGCGAGAACGAATCCGTCCAGCGGTAGTCGTCCATCGCGACACTTTCGAAACCCCCCAGCGCTGCGAGCGGCCGCGACCTTTTTGGATATGAAGACCGGCTTTGAATTGAGGAGCGGGTTAGCTGATGCGATTGCCGGTTTTGTAGCTTTTTTGTTCTTCTTCTTGTCGCCGCCAATTGTTTTATTGTAAGATATTTGAGGCCCAAGGGAGTATGGGTCCTCGTCGTCCGACCCGGTGTCATTAAGAATGCCGACACCAAAGCCCCCAAGCTTTTTCTTAGGCTTAGACTTCCCAGCAGCTAGTCGGCTTCCATAGAATGAGTCGGTGTCTTCTGGCTCGTCCTGATCAGGTTGGCGGGGCTGTTCTAGCCGCGCCTCGCCCTCAAACCCAAGACCCTTGAAATCCTTTTTGCGAACAAAAGCAACCATGGGCGGATTTTCAGGCGCAAATAGATGTGTTTCTTCGGCTTGAGAGCCGTCCTCAAGGTTGGCTTTTCGCCGTATTTTCGGACCAATCCCCTGTCCTTCGCGCCAACCCATTTTCTTCAGTAGCTTCATTCCCATTGTCTCTCCGCCAGTCTTCAGCAAGTCCATAAGGCCAGCGCGTCGGGTCGCATCGGCCTCCGTAGACCCAAAGCCCGCAAACTGATCTGAGGTATTTATTTTCTTCGCCTCTTCTTGATCCTGTAAATCCTCTTCATCCATGAAATCCTCGGGTCGCTTGGCAGCTGGGTTGGCATCGCGGGCACGGTTCTGGCGGGATGAGACGAACGTCGCAGGAGCCCACCCTTCTTTGGAGCCGACTGTGTTGAAGTAACTGGTGAGGTTAGCGCATGCGCACGAAGTGGTCTTCTCTCTATGGAGCACTCACCCGGCACTGAAGCCACCAGTAAAGGCGCCGTGGAGTCTGCGTCTTCCGCGTTCGTCCCTCACCTCTTGGTTCCACACGGGAGTGTAGGAGCCATCGTCGCGGACGTCGGCGTCAAGAGGGGGTAGAGGGGTTCCGTAGAAGGCGTATGGGGGCTGGAGGCTCTGATCGGCCTCGAAGGCCGCGCGTGAGCGCTTTGTGGCCATGCTTCCATGCTTCGAGAATAGAGGACGGAGGGTTGGTGGAGGTTGCGGGTTTGCTTGGCACGGATCGCTGGGCTTTTCCGCCTTGTTGTGCTCGGGACAAGTGACACGACATGGATTGGTATGGAGTCGATAATTCATATTTATTCTCCGTAGGCAAACCTAACCATTGAACACATAGTAGTATATAAAGAGTCTCTTTTTTATGCAGGCTGTATAAGAATAGCTGGGTACAAGTACGTGATACTTCGTACATTAAACGCTCGGTTCTCCCGGTTCTCCACCTGCCAGGCCAAGCCAATTTAAGCCTCTTTTCTGGGGTGTCGCGTGCGAGAAAGACCCTTATGGTTAAAAGGGAAATCACAAGTGTGAAGAAAGCATGCACACTCGATCCTTTGAGAGCCGCACTAGGCCACTTGTAAACAACCGAGATTGGAGATGATACGAGGTCGGGTCCATCTCCCCAGATCTAGAAGGGACCATGATCCCTGTGGCGCGGACAATAATTTCCCCCTCAAGTCTGGCATGCTCCCGTGTCCTGTTTTCCTGGATGCTCTTTCCTGACCCCTTGTGACTTTCCATTCTATCCCTCAATGCATCCCACCTCTGCTTCTGGATACCATATAACACTTCAGGAAGTTCAGCCCGGAGATGCCCTAGGACTGGCATCTCTTCCTCCGCCATGCGCAAAGTCCGCGGCATGCGGCTACATCACATGCTGCCAGACCGACACCGGAAGGTCTACCTGGGCTTTATCATTGCAGGAGCGGCGTGTTTCTTCCTGAACACGGTCCTTCTATATTGCAGATCATACTACCCCAACATCCAACAGTCGCGCTTTTCCAATTTCCAACCAAACAGCAGCCATCCAATTAGCGCCCTCATAGCCGACGCCAACCGGCAGTGGCAAGAGTATGAAGCCAGATTCAGTTCAAAAAGCCTAGCTGAAGCAGCGAATTTGTACCGAGAAACCCATGGTCGACACCCCCCGCCGGGATACAAAGCCTGGTATGAGTATGCACGGGAGCATGATGCTCACAATGTCGACGATTTCCATCAAATCGTCAACGATCTGCGGCCATTCTGGGCAATTCCTCCAATGAAGATCCGGCAGTCCGCAGCATCACTACCTGAGAGTGAAGGAATGGCAGTCCTACGGATTCGAGAACATAAAGTTATGCCACAGTCAACACACTGGCGTGCGGAGACATTGGCCGGGTCGGTGGCTCGTCTTGCGAAATATTTGCCTGATATGAATATAGCCATGAATACGATGGATCAGCCGAGGGTGCTGGTCACATATGATAAGATGCAGGAGTATTTGAAAGTTGAGGAGGGCACCAGAGTCCTGCCTCCTGTTTCGGAGGAGAGGTTCACCCCAAACATGGATCATTTTGACGCAGATATCATCGAGGGGGAACACCCAGGATGGATGTCTATTGCTGGAAGACCATATATGAAATTTGCCAAAGAAGCTTGTCCGCCAAACTCTCCGGCTCGCAATCCAGAGTTGAGAGGGACTGTGGACAAATCATATAAGTCGACACTTGGCGAGTTCATCTCCAATTTTTCCGTATCTTCGGACATCTGCACTGTTGGACCAAGTCTAGAGGACCATCATGGTTTTCTGTTCTCGTCGGCAACAAACGTTATCACGAGAAAACTGCTTCCTGTTTTCAGTGAATGCAAGACTAGCGTCAACAATGACATTTTATTCCCAGCTAACATGTACTACTACAAGGATGCGCGATATACATACAATCCAAAACACGACTCCCGCTGGGCTGACAAAACCAAGAAGCTTCTGTGGCGTGGAGTCACGTCCGGAGGCACACAACTCGCAAACACTTGGAATCGACTGCATCGCCAGCGATTCGTCCAGATGGCCAACGCCACGGAGATGGCTGGAAGAAATATCACTATTCTGACAAAAGACTTGCACGGGAATTATAAAGAGAATCCCGATTTCGCCCCGTCTGAATTCGCAGCGAAGTATTTCGACATCGGTTTCACCGAAGCCTGGGGGTGCATGCCTGAATGCGTCTTCTACGAAGGAGTTTGGGCATACAAGAAGGCGATGGAATTCAGCGAGCAATTTAAGTCGAAGTTCTTAGTCGACATTGACGGCCACAGCTTCTCTGGCAGATGGAGGGCTTTCCTCCAAAGCAAGTCACTGGGGATCAAAGCGACTATTTTTCGAGAATGGCATGACTCCCGACTCCTGCCCTGGAAGCATTTTGTGCCCATGAACAACAAGTTTAGTGACCTGTATGCATTAATGACCTACTTTATTGGCCTTGAGCCATCCGGTTCCGCCGTATCCACTGGAGACATGGGGAGCTATGTCCCAAGCCACGACTTCGAGGCTGAAGCCATTGCTACTCAAGGACGTGACTGGGCGCAAGTGGCACTGCGCGACGAAGACATGGATATTTATTTGTATCTTTTATTGCTTGAATACGCGCGCATTATCGATGATAACAGGGATCACATTGGCTACAGTGGTGATGGAACCGAGGTGGATCTCTGATAAGCCGTGGATTCGTGACTTGTTTGGGGGTTTTAATTTCTGGTCATCGATCCCCTTGTCTTTGTGCTGAGATGATTTTATGAACTATTAGTTAATTTGAAGCAACCCAACGAATTTACTCATGATGACACAATTGACACTTCAGCTGTCTGATAGTCACGTCTTCTCTTTAATAAAGTAAGTAGTGAACTATTGGAAAAGTGGGCTTACTCAAAAGTACGGCGGTCGAGCCCTCGAGGCCACGTCCGTCTCTGTGCGAATGCTGCCCAGAAAGAAGTCTTTCCTACAATCTCACCCAGAGTCCCTACGAGTAGTATCCAGCCCTCCAAAATCTCAACGTACTACTCGCATTGGAGATTACCACGCAACCTCCGCAAACGTTAGTTTCCACCGGTATCCGCATCTACTGCCAATCCCTACTATTTACAGCCCCAACCCGCGCACAGTGGGGCATCCCTACATCTACACCATCAAAGCCGCTATCAACCCTCTCCTAGCTGCCCAGCTCCAAGCTCGTAATCCCCAGCATCCTCAACACCCAGAATGGCAATAAACCCCCCAATAAACCCCCCACCAGGACCGGACACAACCCTCCCCCTCCCCCGAATCCTCTGCCTCCACGGCGGCGGCTCTAATGCCCGTGTCTTCCACATGCAATGCCGCGTGATGATCGCCCATCTCCGCCCCTACTTCCGCCTCGTCTTCGCCGAAGCACCCTGGGAGAGCCCCGCAGGACCCGACATCGACCTCGTCTACGGCGACTGGGGCCCCTTCAAGAGCTGGTGGCGGCCCGTAGCGGGGCAGCCATTCGGGTCCGCGTACGACCTGCGCGACTCGCTGGAGGCCTTCCACGAGGCAGTGGGGACGGCGCTGGACGCGGACGACGCGGCGGGCGCGACGGGCGCGTATGTCGGCGTGCTGGGGTTTAGTCAGGGGGGGAATGCGGCAGCGAGCGTGCTGCTGCAGCAGCAGAATCATAATCTGTTCGGCACGGCCAATGGGCAGGTTGAGGCGCAGGAGGTGGATTTTAGGTTTGGCGTGCTTATGGCGGCGAGGGGCCCGCCGGTGGATTTGAGGGTGGGCGTGCGGGCTGTTGATGCGAGGTTGGAGTTGAAGACGGTGCATGTGCTTGGGATGTTGGATCCCGGGTTGGAGAGGCATCGGGATTTACTTGAAACGTATTGTGAGGCTGGGTCGGCGAGGGTGGTTGAGTGGCAGGGGAATCATCGGTTGCCGTTTAAGCATGATGATGTGCGGGCGGTTGTTGAGGCGATTTTGGAGGTTGCGAAAGAAACGGGAGTTTTGCGCGATTAGAAACGAATGCGGTGCATGGCCCTCAAAAATTAGATAGCATGATATTACGGCGAATTGGGATATTTGGAATACATTTCTTTGGTGTTTCTATAGGATTTCAGGCTGTACTTGGGATTCATATCTATAGTCGAGAGACCTGGGCTCCTGAGTCTTCAAGGTCCATGGTAGCAAAGAGCCCCACTGAGATCATCATCCACAAGATCTACTGCTGCTGATCGCGCGTAAAAGGAAGAAGGGAGTTCTTAGACCGAACTTCCGATCTTATCGCCGAAGGACTTAACGGGGTTTGTGATTCATATTGCATCCTCGAATCAGATGAATTCCGAGAATGTCAGCGTCCCTGGTCTTGCGAGAATACTAGCGTCAAGGAACCCCAGGAGCTCGTCTGATTGGGCGATTCATGAATGTGGGTGGGCATAGAGCCTCCACACAGTTGCAGCGCTTCTAGATCAAGGAACCGCATTTATGGTTATATCCGAATATCCTGGCACCTTGGGCTAAAGGTGGAACGCCTATTCTATATGGTCTTTAATATAACTGCCAGGTATAAATACGAACCATGTCAGATCACGAAATCGCAAGGCAACCAGATCAAAGATACCTAATAAAATGGCTGGTAGAATCGTCTTGATCACTGGTAAGTGGCCTGAATAGTCATACCATCTGGTAACACAATTTTAATCTTCTGACAGGTGCCAACTCTGGCATCGGATTTGCAACAAGCAAGTTCATCTCCTCTCAACCAGGCTATCATGTTATAATGGGCTGCCGGAATGCTCAAAAGGGCCAAACCGCTCTATCGGAGATCCAAAGCACCGGCGAAACCAAAAGCCCCCTCTCCCTCCTCGAGATCGACGTGGACAACGACGATTCCATCAGCAAGGCTTTCAGCACCGTTGAGAAAGACTTCGGCCGAGTCGACGTACTCATCTCCAACGCCGGCGTAACTGCCGTAGGAAGCACAGGCCGCGAGAAGCTCAACCGTATCTTCCAGACTAACGTGGTTGGCGCATTTCTTTTCTCCGAGGCCTTTGCCCCTCTCCTGCTCAAGTCGTCTAATCCGTACCTGATCCAAATTTCGAGTGGGCTGGGATCATTAGGGTGGGCAACGAATCCTGCCCAGAACGAGTACAGCGCGCCATGGGACGAATATAGAATGAGTAAGGCTGCGCTCAACATGGGCGTTACTCAGCAGCATAAGCGCTACAAGGATCAGAATGTCAAAGTCTTTGCATTCTGTCCTGGGTTGGTGAAATCGAATCTGCGTGGGGAAGGGGAGGAAGCTGTGAGTGCTGGCGGACTAGCTGGAGACCCGTTGAACTCAGCAAAGGGTTTATTTGGAATCATTGAGGGAGAACGAGATGCGGATGCAGGGACATTCATCAATGGGGCTGGAACGATTCCCTGGTAACAGCTTCTATGTGTATTCAGAGCCCGTGTCTAGAGATGTTCCTGAAAATCTATGACCGTCACTTCATAATCCATTAACCCTCGCCCGACCTTGAATGTAGCCAACATACTCCGATATACGTCGTAAATTGGGTATATACCAATAGAAAAGGCTAAAATAGAACTCAGCGGCAAGCTCTTTGAGATCTTCGAGTTCTGAATGGTGGAGGCGCAGATTTGGCGGCCATCCAAATCGAACCAATAATACACAGTCACGGCTAATACCCGCGTATCCCCCGCCAGCCTCTGGCTTACGCTTATTACTCAAATGGAGGATATGGCTTAGGCCCTTAACTTTGTTAAATAACTGTACATAATAATAGAGCTTCCCTGCGCAGACCTCCACAGTTCCGCAAACCTCAGCACTGCTCCCGACGTCCCAACAATGAACCCCAACATCCTGTTTGTGCCCGGACTTTGGGAAGGCCCAAAGGTCTTCGAGCCTCTCGCGGAGCTATTGAACAAAGAGGGATTCTATTCAGAAACGGCTCCTTTAAAAAGTACCGGAACTCTTTCGCCAGGAAATCCGAGTATGAAGGATGATGTTGCAGGGGTCCGCGAGCATCTCCAAGATCTCGTCTCTAGAAAAGGAGATGTTTTGTTGGTGCCGCATTCCGGAGGTGCCTTTATTGCAGCAGAAGCCATGGAGGGATGGAGTAAGAAAGAGCGAACTGAGCAAGGAAAGAAGGGTGGTGTTGTGGCAATGGTATTCCTGACTGGGGGTATCTTCCCCGTGGGCTTTCACCACCACCAACTTCCATTCGGGGTGTATGAGGTGAGTTACATGCAAAAAAAAAAAAACGAAAAAAAAAAAAAAAACGAAGAAGAAGCCAGTGAATGACCTGATATTGATATTCGCACAGGGAGGTGCATGCTACTGCGTCAATCCAGAGGTTTCGCTCTTCAGCGACTTCTCGGAAGAAGAACGGGCGAAATGGATGGCTGAACTCAAGCCGCAGCCTGCCGAGGGTTGGAATGATGTGGTTTCCTATGCTGGCTGGCAAATTGTGCCCACGACCTACCTCATCTGCGAGGGCGACCAATTACTTCCAGTGTCTCTCCAGGAACAGTGTGCAGCGACCGCGAAGAGCAGGATCGAGCGGTGCAGTGCTGGTCATCTTGTGCAACTCAGCCAGCCAAAGCGAGTTATCGAGGTGATCAAGACGACCCTCGCTTCCCTATAACTACACCACCATTAAACCAAAGCATTCAAAAATTCCATCCTGCAATAAGAACCTATTAAACCTATTGACTCCTATTCACAAGCAAATGATCCGTAACATGCGACCCTCTCCCCCTCACCCAAACATCTACAATTCTCGACGCCCCAGGATCTCTATCAGAATCAACAATAAAGTAAAACCCATAAAATGCACCCGTAACACAAGAATGATTCGGGAAAATCTTGGCCACCTGCCCAATCCTCAACGGAATCTTCTCCTGCGTCTGCTTCTCCCAAGCGACAATAGCATGCTCCTGACTGATCCGATCCACAACCAACCTCGCCTCGCCCTGCACAGCAGCATCACCCAGCCGCCAGCTCGAAAGAACACCCCAACCAGGATACGCCGCACAAGGCTCCCTCCCCAGCGCAAGAGTCCCAGCCGCAAGCAGCGCCTCCGGCTTCTGCCGCTCCCCATCATTGTAAACACTACACACCTCCGCAACAACCGTCATGGCGATCTCGTCCTCGAGCTTCCCCGCCGCCGTACGGGCGTGTGTAGAGGTCTGCTGGACATCGAGAACGGGGTAATTTCCCGCATGCAACTCGATTTTGAATTTCGAGTCGGCCGGCGCCCGCAGTAACGCTTTTAACTCGTCGGCCCGCGACGAAGACGCCCCTTCTGCCTCGACAAGGTTGTGTGAAGACACGGCTTGCGGCGTGGCACCGATACTAATCACTATTTCGCGATCAGGGAGTAAATGCAGCCACCGAGCCAGCGCGTCTTTACAGCCCTGGATCTCCTGGATTGTGTAGGAGATAGCCTCGTCTGCGGTTTTGGCGCTGTAGCTCAGGCTCGTGTGGGAGTAGAGACCTAGAAGGCGTGCGTGGTTGGCTTTTTCTGCCTCGGCGAGTTTGTTGAGTAGCCCGTTTTTGTTAAGGGATACTGGTGGTAGACCAGCACGGTGGTATCCTGTGTCTACCTTGACGAAGACGCAGGCGGGGAATTTGGTGATTGAGGAGAATTGTTGGAGGAATTGCACTTGGTCTGGATGGTCGATCATCACTGTGATACTGTCCTCGCCTAGTTCGGTGGCTAGGGCTGCGAGGCGGGGGATATGAGATGGGATTAAAGGGATGCCATATAGGACATTGATTCGCTGCTTTTTCTGCAGCTTCTGGAGAAGTGGTACTAGGGTTTCGAGTTCTAGTAGTGTTGACACAATGATCTTCACTTCAGGGCTGTCGGTGTCGACTTGCAATTCTGCGAGCTCGACTGTCTGTAATTTAGTTAGCTTTCTGTACAAAACTATATTTCTGGAATATATTCATCTACCTTGTGCGTCTTGACATGGAATCTGAACCCGACATCCAGCGCCTTCACAGTACGTTTCATGCGTTCGCAGTGTCTTCGGATTATTGCTACATCGAGCACTGCAGCGGGCTTGGGAACAAATTCTATGTCCTTGCCGACATAGAATTTAGTCAATTCCTCCTTCGAAGGAAGTGTGATAGCAGCCATGATGGAAATAGTAAACTGATTAAATTGGTAGGACGCGGTTTTGCGGGGGGGGACGAGTTTATATGCGAAGTGGTTCTCGCTCTCGCGGACTCGATATGGCAATGTGGGGCGTCCCGGCTTTCCACCGGCGCAACTACGACTGTACGAGAAGAGTCATTTGGAAGTAGCTTACGTTTAGGGGCATAGCATAGCGAGAAAGTAGAGTAGACATCGAGTGATGCGATTGAGGGAGTATAGAAAATAGATCATATTGCTGGCCAATTGACGCCAGAAACCCAAGAGCCGGCCACCAAGAATGCGAATGAATGCTGGGTGTCTATCTTGCGCCAGGACCTTCACCACCAGCGAAGGTTAAGGTCAAAAATTAAAGCAATAAAGCCGAAATTACAAAAAAAAGAAAAAGAAAAGAGAGGTGCTAGAGGGCAGATGAATAACAAGAAAAGAAACCGCGCCAACGCCATCCCTGATATGCTTTTTTGTGCCCAAAACTTTTTACACGTTTGACTGGCTCAAACTCGATCGTGATCGCTGGGATAAAGAGCGACGACCCCTACTCGAGGGTGCCCGCTCTATATTTGACGGAGGGGCGTGGTCAAAGAAAGGAATGAGGTCGGGGTTTTGGCTTGGGGGTATTTTTGACTTGGTAGAATATTCGTAAACAATACGATCGCCGGCTGCGGTGTCGGGGTGGACCTCAATGCCCTGCTGCCGGTTAAGACCAGCGTGGAAGTCGGTTGTTGGGAAGGTCATAGAATCGGCCTCGTCATGGCCTCGTTCAATGGGAGACCACCCAGCGATACTGCCAGCAACGACACCGGCCATAGCAGCGGCAGGGCCAAATGTCGAGTTGGACCTCGAGCGTGTACCGCGTCGGGAGCGAGAGTCGGGGGATTGAGGGGGAGGAGGACTTCCGTTGTCGCCGTTGGGTGTAGGAGGGACGGATGACTCGCGGGATCGAGAGCCGCTGCGAGATCGAGGTAGAAGTTCCTGCGGGTGCTGCAGTTTGTGGCGAATGTGGGTGAGACGGCCGCCGCGGACAGTCTTGATGAAGGCTAGCTGGTCGCGAATTTCCTCCAATGCTGGGTTCCAATCGAAACGGCGGTCTTCGTCTGAGACAACGAGGGCAGGCCCGTTGTCTTTCTTGCTGCGGGCCCAGAAGTGTGGGATGAGTTTGCTGAGGAATTCATCAGGGATAAGGCGGATGACAACAGCGATAGGTATTGAGAGAGCACCAAGAACAAGGCTAACAGCCCATTGAGAGCCTTGGTCAAGACGCTTGACAGAGAAGGCCTGTCCACCGACAAAGATAATCAAGACTTGGCCTCCAACGATAATAAGCTGGATGCCAATGAACCATTTGTTGCGCCAGATTCCATCCAGGATGTTCAGCTTGTTGTCAATTCTGCGAGAATTGTATTGGTTGAAAATCTGCATGAAGACAAAGGTATTGAAGACCACAGTCTGCATGTGCTCGTTATCCCAGGAGAAAATAGATCGACCAGCAAAATTGAGTACAAATGTCACAACCAGCTGATAGATCGATTGTCCAATAATCATCTTCCACATTGTTAAAGTAATAAGAGGGTCGGCCTTTGATTCAGGTCTGCGATCCAGGACATAGGCTGATGGTGGGTCAGTTGCCAATGCTAGAGCAGCGAAGGTGTCCATAATCAGGTTGACCCAGAGCAGCTGGACAGCACTGAGAACGGAGTCTTCAGAGTCGCTGGCGACAGCAGAGACAAAAGTAAGGACGACAGCGGTAATGTTGACAGTGATTTGAAACTGTAGGAACTTTTTAACAGCGTCGCTAACCGTGCGTCCCCATGACATAGCCTTGACGATAGACGCAAAGTTGTCGTCCATGAGAATGATATCCGAAGCTTCCTTGGCAACTTCGGTGCCAGTGACAACCAACATCGGCATTCTTGAGAGCTTGAGCATCATTGGTACCATCACCAGTCACGGCAACAGTCTCGCCCAGTTTCTTCAGCTGGTTAACCAAGATTTTCTTGTCGTCAGGGCTCGAACGAGCGATAACCTGCAGTCTTGGAATAATCTGATTCATCTGCTTAGTGCTTAGCTTGCGGAACTTCGGTCCTTCGATAGCAATACCGCCAGGAGTGTAAATGCCACACTCCTGAGCAATAGACTTTGCTGTGTTGATATTGTCACCAGTAACCATACGAACGAAAACACCTGCGCGCTGACATGTGTGAACAGCCTCAGCGACACCAGGTCGAACCGGATCCTGGAGGCCAAAGACGCCCAGAACAACCATATCTTTGAACAGAGGCTCGAATTCTGCCATGTTCTTGTCATTTTCCGAGGTTGGAGCTCCGCGCGGTGGCCATTGTTCAAAGTCACGGTACACAAGAGAAATGGCACGCAGTGAGTGAGATGTATAGGAAGACATGATAGTGTCCAAAGTCGACCGGTTGTCATCTGTCAGGGGCACTTCGCTGAGTTCATCAGTGGGGTCACGCACGATGCGAGTAGACTTTGAAATCAAGATTTCGGCAGCGCCTTTGACCAGCAATCGAAATCTACCGTTTTCCAGTTGGACGACAACAGCCATGCATTTGCGGCCTGAATCGAAAGGAAACAACTGCGGCATTTTTGCGCTAGCTCGCTCCTCGCCTACTGGCCCCATGCCAAGGTGTTCGCGGGCGAACGAAAGCAATGCCTCTTCGGTCTTCGATCCGATAAACTTCTTCACGCCATCTTGCTCACCCTCGAACGCCGTTGAATTCAGAACAATCGATTTGAGCAGGAGGTCCTTCACAGACGGTGAAAGGGTGGAAGCAAGTTCTGAAGCTGAGATATCAGAGCGATCGTCGGGGTTGTTGGACTTGTCCCCAAATCGCGACGTCGTTCCAAGCGCAGCAGCAACCGCTGTCATTTTATTCACCGTGAGTGTACCGGTCTTGTCGGAGCAGATAGTCGTTGCATTCCCCATTGTTTCACACGCCTTGAGGTAACGAACCAAATTGTTGTCCTTGATCATCCTAGTCGTCGCGAAAGCGAGCGCTAAAGTCACTGCCAAAGGTAATCCTTCTGGAACAGCAACCACGACAATAGTGACAGCAACGATGAAAATTTGCAAAAACGCCTGACCCTTGGCATCTGCACCGCCGTCGATATTCTTCAAACGAACAAGGAACTTGATGAACAGGACGACGAATAACAGTAAACCTGACGCAAGACCCAGCTTGGCGATATACTCGGCCAACTTATTCAGCTTTGTCTGCAGTGGGGTCGTTTCGCCTTCTTCCTGAAGAGACATCATAGTTCGTCCATGAGTAGAGTGGCCGCCAATAGCGGTAACTAAAAAGGTCCCGACTCCTTCAGAAACCTTCGCACCAGAAATAATAAAGGGGTCCATTTTCCGCAGGTCCTCGTTGTGTTCCATCGTCCGATAGACTTCATCGCCGGATGTCTTGCGCATAATGTCCGACTCTCCAGTGGCGGAAGATTCATCGCATTTCACATCATGGCCTTCGATCAGAATACCATCAACGGGGACCATATCACCGGGTTCCAAGTGCATAACATCGCCCACAACTAGATCATGGATCGAAATTTCTATCGTCTTTCCCGATCGAATAACTTTCACGAGGCGGTTTTCCTTTTTCTTGTTGAGTTTGGCGAATTGTCGTTCCTTTTGCCAGTCGTTTGCTGCACCGACTACCACGACGATAATTATGGCAATCAGAATAGCGAGACCTTCCACCCATTCCACACCTGGTTCATCTGGATCCGCAGGATGTAGAGACTGGGGGATACCCACAGCAAGAGATACGATAGCCGCGATAGTAAGCAAGATCAAGACCTTGTCGTTGTAGGCAATCCAGGCCAGTTCCCAGATAGTCTTGAGTTTCTTTTCTGGCAGTTTATTCGTTCCATAAATGCGCCTCCTATCCGAAAACCACTCATCTTTATCTTTAAGCGTTGGTGATGAGGGCGCAGACGGCCCCTCAGTAACCGTAGTCGTAGTCATAGGCAATGACGATTTTCCCACAGGCGACTTGGGCGTCGACCCGGATGCCACCGCGTCATCAAATTCCACAGTTCCTTCTAGAGTGGTTTCGTCCATGCTCAGACCACTGCGAATATTTGTGCGAAGACCCTTTTCCAGCCCACGCAAGCCTCCTAGAGCCCTGAATGCCGCAAAGTTTTTGGGGTTCAATAGTTTGTTCAGTTGACCCGGGGTGAACGCGAATCGGTTATCCTCCACGTGAAACTCATCTTCTCGGCCTGGATCGGGCGTCAACGCATCCTCGTCGTCGACCTTAGGAGTCTTGGTCATTTCCGACCCGGTGGAGCCGTGCGAACGATGTGATGGCGACGGCACATAGGTGTCTCCTCCGTAGGAACTCGTATCCTCCGACTCTAACGAATTACCACGCGAGCGAGTCCCCGGGACAGACAGAAAGTTGGAGTTGGCCTCGGGGGCCTTCGTCTTCGGGGAGGAAACATTGTGAGGGGAGGTGGGCCGGTCTTCGCTCTTTCGATCTCTGCCTTCGGATGAGGCATTCGACGCGATTGAGGAGGTGTATCGGTGTTCTGTTGGGGAGTTACTGCCAACCAGAGCGCCTGTGTCCGACTCGACGGCGTCTGCGGCGATCTGCAGCGAGGGCTGGGGTGGAGAGATGATCTGGACAGGGGGTTGGCTGGCGTCGGGCGAGTTCACGGCGGAGGTGTCGATGGTGATAGTTGGAGCCCGCTCTCTGCGGAGGGGCGCAGCACCTTGCTGGGTCGTCTCGCCTTCATGGGAGGACATGATGGCAGGTCAGAGACGAAGCCGAGCGTAGATCGCGCAGGCGGGAGTTTCAGAAGGGCGTTTGCATTGGAATGGAGAGGATTTTGTGAATGAGGCTCCAAACTGGGGTTGAAAGGCACAAAGGGTATGGAGTACTCCGTAGAAACTCCGTAGAAAGGAGGTCCGAAATCACGACCCCTTGAAGGCCCAAGACCGCTCCACCCTGGCTGGTCTGGACTACAAATGCCAATAGAGCTCTCCTTTTACCCTGCGATCCTGTTATCCACCGGCGCGGGTTCCACTTTTTAGCACAGCCCCAGTGGAGGAAGGACTGGTTGCAGTCCACAAGAGCAAGGACTGGACGGGCTGCTAAAGGACGTTACTCTGGGCTTTGCGACGGGGCGCGGTCGCCGCTTTTCTTGCACTGCCTCACTGCCAAGGCGGATCCGGACAGCGCGGAGTTCATGTCAGAGCGAATTAAAGGGGTCTAATATCCGATGCTCATTGACGTCGAGTATTCGCACTATTAAGTACCTGGGAACGTCGTCTATTGCTTGGCCGCCGCGCTATACTCTACCGAGCCAACGGTACGAAGCTTTCAAGCCGTCATATTCCAGGGTTTCGTATAGCAGACTTGTCTTGGCATCTATCCGGATGATAGATCCATCATCCAGCACTCTTTTCCCGTCTGTGACACGGCAGATCTCTCTACTTTAAGGGGTCGCACTGCGGGATATTTCTATAACACGCATCGAAAAATACCCTATCATGCTAGGAATATGCTTATCATTCCATAGCTAGAGTTTAATCGTTGACAGCCTCACTGCTGTCCCCGCATGAACATCTACCCGGCTGATTGTCCTAGGAGAATCCATACCCCAAACCCCCTAAAACCGCTAGCACCTTAACAACCATATGGCCGTAGGCGGCAACTTGAACAACAACAACAACAACAACAAAAACTACTACTGCTGCTGCTGCTGCTAGCTAGAACTCAAGCCACTACTCTTAAAACATCAACAATATCTACTACATACTTCTACCTAAAAATGCAGCAATATCGATACCGCCCGGGACCTTGATGAAACGCCCTTCCTGATCTGATGTACACCACAATACCGGGCCAACCATGAAGAAACCCTGCATGCCACCCGTTTAAACTTTGGTCTCTTTAGCTTCCTTGCGCTGGAGCGTCTGCAGAATAGTATATGTCATGTGGGTCACCCACGCAAGCAGCCCGACAGCGTGGCGGAGGCGATTATTCGTCGTCTTCATCTGTGTGCTGTTGGCAAGGTTACCGCGGTGGGACAAGATGTTGCAGGTTGCGACAATCGTTGGAGATGCTAAAACACTGCCCCCTTACCCAGCTAGGGTGATGAAAATCTGCTCGATGGTCCTTACTGTAAGTACTGCTTTTAAGTTACTGTACTCTTGTCTCTCGAGTTTTGGGCCGAGACGGGCTAGAGGATGTGTCACGTCGCTGACCGACTTTGCTTTCTCGGTTGGCTGGGTTTTGAGCTAGGCGTATTTTTTAGGCTTTGAGTATGGGGTCTCTTTTTATTGATCGCCACTACAGATACACGGCTGGTGGTGCTGATCTTAGCCATACGGATACGATTATGAGTGTCCCACGTCATCATTGGTGTGCTCGGTGGGTACAATCAATCATGGCGGGAAGTCGTGCCCTAGTTAGTTAATACGCTCTCAACAGTAACAAACTGACGGGTCCTCATTAAGCAGCCTAAGAGAGACCAGGGACAATGATGACAATCCCATCCGAAGCTTTGGGTGCGAGATTTGAAATACGACATGCAATTGTTCCTTAAACCCTACTTACTCCATCCCTGTTATTGGTTCCTTGTCTCTCGAGCAGCCTTGAAATCCGCCTCATCGCCCTCTTTAATGTACACATCCTAGTATTACGACCTATCGCGTCCGCAGTTCCTGCAAATCAGCCTCTCCCTCCTCCGACGCACTGACCCTCCAAATGCCCAATGTGCGCCCATCATCGAAGACGTGGTCGTTCTTGGGATCGGTCAGCACCATCGCTTTGCTGGCCAGAGCTAACGCGTCCACTAGCTCGGCCATACGCTCCGCCTCAGTGAAGCTGCGGGTGATATGCGGGGTATTGGCAACCCACGTAGCCACAGCCATGCACTGTGCAAGTAGGTTGGGTTCGTCTAAAGCATGGCTGGCGTAGTAAAGCACGTTGTGGTAGTCTAAGATCAAATCTGGAATGTAGGTCCGGCGAATGTAGGCGAAGTCTCGCTCTTCGGCGGCTGTGACAAATAGACGTTAGTGGGGATGCAAGGAAGCTTCACTAGAGAACGGAACAGAGCGACTTACCATCTTCGACAGTGGGAAGCCATTCTTCCACTATCAATCCCACATGTGATTCAACATCCTCGAGAAGTGCGGTGAGGTCCCGGAGGTCTTCTTGGACAGATCCAGAGTCCCGTCGACGCTTCGTCCTGTTCGTGGTTAGTAAGGGTATTGGATGTTTCTGTTCTTCAGGGGACTTACTTTGACATGCGATCGTAAACGTGGGCAAACTTCTCCAGTGAGTCAAAGCCAAGTGCCAATGTTTCAAGGTGGTACATTCGAAGAGCTTTCTGATAAGCTTCTTCATTGCTCAGAAGCCCGTTGTTATTAGACAGACTGCGTCTGTGGAGGCTGTTTCTCTTGGACTTGTTAGGGCTGGATGGCACGGAGTTGTCCTTCTCTGGCAGCATTTGATCGAGCACTGGGAATTCGAAGATGTCAAACCCAAAGGTTTCTTGAGACACGCTCGGGAGCGGCATGCGGCGACTCAACTCGCGAGTGGCGAAGACATTTCCAGCGGCTGTAGAAATTAGCATGTCATCATTAGGATAGGGTTGAATGGAACTTACCAAAGAACTTGCGGTATAGCCAAGCGCCTAGCTCACAAATCCTATTCCATTTGCCGCCTGCGGCGCGTAGCCATTCGAGACTGGAAATTAGCTGGTCGTCAAGCCACTCAGGTACATTTGCAACCAAATCCTTCTTAGGCGGTACAAGTACTCGACTACCGTCTGGTCGCTGAACCACTCTTGAATACCCAACCACGCTCCTGGAGTGCTGAACGGAGGGTACCTGGTTGCTAAGCCAGGTCCATTGAGCTTCCATGACAGCATCGATATCAATGCCATGCTTTTGCATTAGTCGGATGTGTTGCTTCCTATCCTTTGGGTCTGTGATCTCGACCAAAATCTTTGGCACAACTTCATAACACATGCTCGAAGGTAACAAGGAAGCGTAGAGAGGAATTAACTCGTAGAGTTGGCGTTCTTTCAAGGCTACTATGTATCCCGCCACGACGACAGACGCAACTTCAAAGAATTGGGCGTCGCTTCTTGTATAGCCAATTGAGTGAGCGATGAGGAAGATATGACTGGCGGTTTTTAGCGCGTCTTCATCCTCAGCTACCCTGACAATCGATGGGTCGTTCTGCGAATGTGGCAAGGATGGCACGACTGAGATTTCATCGCGAGATGGGACATAAACTTGAGAGACTGCGTGTGCAAGAGCCGAAAAGTATGAGTTATAGCTCTTACTCAAAATGGTAGCCTGTAGAGCGCGGAATGGATCGCGGGCCTGCTCGCCCACAACGGCATGACCACGCAGATAACCCAAGTACTTTTCAAGATCAGTGTACCCAGCTGGCTCTGGGTGGAATGCAACTGGGGTTGTAGGAGACTGGTTGAGCTTGCGTTGGAATTGCTTGCAGAATCCCTGATACCGCGACAAAACCACACGGTTAAAATACACGTAGAGGAAATCGTCCGAAGTTTTGCAAGCCGCAGTAGCAGGCTCAGATTCACCACAAAGCAATGCGTACACCGCACGTTCATATTCAGATGTGTTTGGGTCGCGTGTCAGGGCAGCACAAGCAATTCGCCACGATTCGATCGAGTTACTGTTCATGAGACGAGTCATACCATCATCAACCGGGGTACGAATATGAGAGGCGTTTGAGGCAGCTGAGTCGACACTAGAGCCACACAAGCTAACTGCTCGCCAGTTCTCTAGATGACCTTCGGCCCACTCGCGGATGGTAGACCAGTTCTCACCAAGTCTGAGCATCTTCCAACAAGTCGCCCATGCTGACTTCTCGTACTCAGCATCCTGGTCCTCAAGTAAATTACTTTGACGGATACGTGCATCAGGGTCAAGCTGTGTGACTAGTGGACGCTGATCCCTCCGACTCAGAAGTGCTCGTGTGACGCCCGGGTCACTTGGCTCAAGTGGTTGCGGCCAGGCACGAAGCCGCTTGTGCCCCTTGATCTGCTCCTTGGTGAAAAGCCACCCATGGGACCAGAGACCTTGACCCCGTTCGGAGCGCTCCAACGATTCTTGGATTATGCTGTCGATTTCCTTGGTGTTTCCCTTGGCTGTTTCCTCCAACCACTTCATCGCAAGTACACACTCCAAAGCATACTGATCCGCCCCGATGAATTGTTCCCAAATTTCACGATCGGAAGAATACCGGTGGAGGTTCTGGAAGGCAGTTTGCTGCCCTTGCTTGAAACTGGCGCGACTAGCAGGATCATCGACGCTGATGAGATTGAGGAGCAAGCGCCAAGTATCAGCCTCTAGCTTCAATGTCTCAATACGACCTGATTCCTCGATAGCTGCCGAGTCATCTCCAGTTGATTTCCTCCCAGCTTTTGCTCGCTTGAGGGTGTTCTGCTTCTCTAAGTCCTGGATAGCATGCTGTGCATAGTCTCGATAGCTCTCGACAAGCGTGTAGGCCGCTTGAATCCTCTGAAACTCGTCTGTACTATTCTTGCGCTTGAACTGGTCCAGCTTGTCGGCAAAAGCCTCGATTTGGCGAACGACACGGTCGGCGGTTCGACGGAGCGGGTGAAGAGCTTCCTGAGCGCCGGCAGCTGTAAATAGCTGGGGAGAATCTTGCATTGATGAGCGAGGTTCAGCAAGTAGAATTGAGTACGGGACATACCTTGAAGTTTGCGAGCTGAGCCCATCACTGATTTCAAGCTGGGCTCCAGCACGGGAAAAGCGGGTTCCTCCGGGTGGTCGCCATTGACATCAGCCATTTCTTCGTCAATTTCGTCCCCCTCTAGCTCTTCTGTAATGTCATCAACCAGCTCCTCCTCATTTTCGTAGACGTCTTCGTCTTCATCCATGGCCTCCTCCTCGTCCTCGTCGATGCTGATTATTTCTGGTTGCTCGGGTTGCCGAGCCTAGAAGGGTGTTAGAAAAGGCGCGCAAAGCGTAGGGGAGCGAGGAAAACAAACGTGAGACCGTAGAGTCGGGCCGCCTGAGGCAGCAGACCTCGTTCGTGGAGCCATGACCGCAACAACTGGCAGGTCAGGTGGCTCTGGAGGGATTGTTGTTGAAGGAACAAGATGGAATTCGTGTTTGTCTTGTTGGATCTTGGGCGCGTAATTCCCAAAGGGGCTTAGCGTGACCGGCACGGGACCCTCTATTTAATGCACGATTTTTTTCTCAGCCTCGTTTTTTTCTTCTTCAATGTCAATAGGCTTTCATTAGAGTCTCGGAACGGAGTTATTCAATGTTCGTTCAGGTCCATCGCGGCCTCTCTGCGTGCTCAAGATTGTCTTAGAGTAAGTTGGCAGTCACTCAACTAGTCTAGCTTCTTAAATCTGGGAGCATAGTCTGCAAAGGGGCTGGTACATGCTTTTTATAACACTATTTACTGCTACTGCTTCTTCTCTGCTGCCTGTGCTCGTTGCTTCATCTTCAATCTTAGAAGTTGAGCTTTCGGACAGCTCACTGTGGATGCTTGGTCTCCTTGTGCCTGGTAAAAAGCATTACAGCACTCGTAGAGGGCGTCGATTTGAGCCTGGCATTTCTCCTCCTTGAATGAGTTCTTGGTCAAGCAATCTGGCCGAGTTAGCTCCGCCAGCTATATCAGATAGTGTCTGATAGACTATTGAATACCTTGAATAGCACACTAGAAGTCATTGGCCTTGATGTTAGTGACCGTCTTTGCACCGTCGCTTCCCGATGTTATCACTTACAGCTCGTGGATGGCACGGCGGGTCGTGCGACAGATCTTGTTTGAGATTCCCCTGCAGCAAGCCTAGCATCAGAAAGAGGTTCCTCTCGCTTGTCATTCAACCACACTTCCCACATACCATTGTAAATTCTGGGGTGCTCTCCTGGGTAGTTCCAACACAGAAGCCCATCGAACCGATCAAACGTGTGACGCAAAATAGATTCTCCGCCTTTGTGGGGCGAGTCTGTTCTGCCGGTTGATATCCTCTCACTTGCCCAAGACTTCGCCTTCCCTCCTTTACCACTCCAACCTTTTCCCTTGGGTCAGCTCCTCCATACCCCAATTCACGGTCGCTGGATTCTGACTTTCTCATCAGCAATCAATAGTCGCCGAATCTCTTGTTCGCCTATCTGAGAGTGAGTACAGAGTACCCCGCGTCTACATCAAGAAACCAATCTGACGGCCCGGCAGCCTCAATAGCAAAAGCCGATATGTCTGACGCTGCTGAATCTGCTCCCCCGTCTGAGCACCTTAACATTAAGGTCACGGACAACAACAACGAGGTCTTTTTCAAGATCAAGCGGTCGACTCCATTGAAGAAGCTTATGGATGCTTTCTGTGATCGTCAAGGGAAACAGATGGCTACTGTGCGGTTCCTGTTCGATGGAACCCGTGTACGCCCGGATGACACCCCGGACGGTGTAAGTCTCGATTCGCATTATAGGGTCTAAAAGCTCTTGTTCTAACCTTCCAAATCAATATGCAGCTTGATATGGCCGATGGCGACACCCTCGAGGTTCACCAAGAACAGATCGGTGGCTAGAAATCCGATTCCAATAAAGCGCCTTCTACGCGGGCTAAACGACCATGCAAATTACCTACCATACATGATGACTTTGATAGGCCGCTTGGGGATTGGTGGAATAATGCGCATGGCTCTTTGCACGTTCCTTTGTTTCAGATGTTTTTAACGAGTCAACGAATTACAGATGCCCAGGAATCGGCTGTTCTCTACATATCATGGACCAGAGATCTTCGCTGTATCATACAAGATGGCTGTGGAATAAGCCCCGGCACTTGGGTGTTAGCTATCGTGCCAGGAATCATAGGGTCTAAGCTAAATTTCCAGATTATATTATCTAGCTCAATCAAGGTATCTAGCTAGATATCCTCAGCAAGGTACACTGGCACAAATTACCGAGTAATATATACAAATAAAATAGACATAAAGTGAGAAGGCACTTCAACGCCCAAGAAAATGACTGCTAGTCTGTCCAGACAGACGCCTTGGCCTGCTCCTCTTCCTCCTGCCTCTTCGCCTGCTCCTCCTTCTCGCGATTCTTGCGCTTAATCTCCTGTTCTTTCACGGAACGATCGTACGCCCTTTGTTCTTCTGTACGCTTGGGTGCGCGGATGCCCAATGCACCTGCGATCAGTCGCCCAGCAACCGCAGTCTGCTTTTCGGGTCGGCGAGAAGGGCCCTGAGCGGCCGTCGAGGATGAATAGCTTGTAGGCCATTGTTGAGACGACTGAGAGACCTGTGGCGAGATAGGAGTAGGTGGAGGATCAAGCGGGCCCTCCATACTTAGAGTGGGAGAGAGCAATGATGACGGGGAGGCAGCGCTATCCCGTGACGCTGGCTCGTCTGAAAGGTCGGCCTCATCTTCCCATGAGTCGGCGACGGGCTCTGAGGCCTGAATTGGTGCGGAGGTAGGCTTGCCAACGGCTGGATTCTTTTTGAGGCTTGGTCGAGAGACGTCTGGTCCTGGTCCTTTGCCGCCAATTGAGAGGTCTTGCAGCGTTGACTTGAGTTCGGAACGAGGGTCGGACATGGTGGGGTGAGCACCACGGTTTGCAGAAAACAACGGATGCGATTAGAGCGAACGCTAGGATTGATATAAGAAGATTCGTTAACTTGTTCAGCTTGGAGCAGTGTGACACAGGAATGTAAGTCCCCGCAAAGTTTAGAGAGGATCGCAGGTGATGGCGTCAGCGCTACTGGCGCAACCCTGGTAGATCGTGGGGACAAAGCCGGGACTAGACCAACTATGGGCAGAGGTGCCTTAGGCGGGAGCCAGTCACATGGACACACCCGAGGTTCGGCTTTGTTTCAAGTAGAGAACAAGGGTTATTGGGGTCATGGAATGACGAAAATAGAAGTTTGCTGAGTGCCGGTGAGACCAGGGCTGATTCAAAGAATTTTCGCGAACGAAGATAATGTACGTGACACTTGGAGGCTTTGGTATGTCTATCACACATGGTATTGCTTTGTATGATCTATATGAATGTATATCTTTAATCACTGCTGTACACTCTAAACGCTGAAATGTACTTGTGGTTGAATCACTTCTGCGCTAAAGATATAGCCTTCTTAGCCGCATCCTCGAACGAATCGAACGCGTGCAGAGGCAACCCGCTCTCGGCAATCTGTCATAACAAAAGTTAGCAAGTAGTATAGAAATGCATTCAGATATACCAACTCACCATCTTCTGGCCGAGTTCTTCGTTGGTTCCACGAAGTCGTACTACAATTGGTATCTTCAAATCTAAGTCCTTAAAGGCTAGCATGACACCTTCTGCTATCATATCGCACCGAGTCAAGCCCCCGAAGATATTGACGAAGATAGTCTTTACTCGAGGATCGGAGAGAATGACCTTGAAGGATGACTTGACGGTTTCAGCGGTAGCCTTGCCACCCGTGTCTAGGAAATTAGCGACTTGGCCACCGTGAATCGTCAGAGCGTCGACAGTGTTCATGGCAAGCCCAGCACCGTTTACTTTGATTCATGTTAGATCATGGCTAGATGAATAGGGTGATCTTGCTTACCAAGTGTTCCAATGCTACCTTCTCCTTTGAGCCTGTAAATGGTCAGTGGTGGTCATAATAAAGCGAAGAGGTAGAGATTGTCATACTGAATTAAGACAATACCATCTTTCTCAGCCTCAACCTCTGCTGGAACCTCCTCAGAGATATCACGCAGGGCGTGAACATCAGCTTGGCGCTTGGAGCTACGGAATGCGGCATCGTCAAAGCCAAAACGTGCTCCACGAATCTCTAAACCCCCCTCACTCGAAGTTCCCACCCGAGTCTCCAGGACAAATGCCTCTTTTTCCTTGAAAATCTTCCAGAGACTTTGCACAAGGCCACCTAGCTTGTCAGACGCAGAGGTAGGAAGGCTAATATAAGAGGCAACAGGGTCAATAATGGAGCTTTGCTGGAGAGAAGACTCTGTATACATAAAGGGGAATTTGCGAGCATCTGCTGGATAGAAGTCTGCACTTGGAGAAGCAATAATGCAAGGCGAAAGAGAGGAACGGTCAATAGAAATAGAGATAGAAACATCAGAGCTGGACGTGTTCTCGCTCACAGGCACTGAGTTTTCCCTTAAGATGTCGAAGGCCTGACTTTGCTTGACGTAGAGGGATCGTTTTTGTGTTGTGATTGGCTGTGTGGCGTGCGTGACACGTCTCATACTATGGAACCCGCGTCTTTGTGAACCGCCACCAAGAGGCTTATTGGGGTTAGTTAACTTCAGACAAGTGATTGGGCACTGTTAGACTCACACTACCAGGAGGATTGAGGTTACTATTCAATAGAGCTTTCATTCCATTTCCAAATTTCTCGGGATGGTTGACCATGACAACACCCGCCTTCTGAAGAGCATTGTACTTGGTCTGAGCATCAGGCTCTCCGGGGGCTGCCCATGCTCCGGCGTGGCCCATTATACGACCAGGCGGTGCTTCCAAGCCACCTACAAGACCCATGATAGGTCTATTCCGAATATTTTAGCTCATTTTACTTGAATAACGAGACAAAGGTACTTACTTGGGGTTGACGGTTCGCTTTTTGTAGTCCTTGATCCACTCGGCAGCATCAAGTTCAGCTGTTCCTCCAATCTCACCAACCAGAATGATACCCTCGGTATCAGGGTCGTTTTCGAAGACCTTGAGAGCATCCACAAAGTTGGTACCAGCCAAAACATCACCTCCCATACTAATACAAAGACTCTGTCCGAGCCCAGCGCGGGTGGTCGATCCAACTGTTTCGTAGCTCAATGTTCCCGACTTTGCAACAATACCAATAGTGCCTGGGGTGAAACATTCCAAGGGCTGGAAGCCAATACGGCATTTTCCAACGGCCGAGATAATACCGGGGACATTCGCACCCACGAGTCGAGTCTTAGATTGAGTCTTGAGAATGGAATGGATCTGGTGTCATTAGTGGCTGATCAGTATCCAGGCATATGTGAACCAATGAAGCATACCCGAAGAATGTCATGAATAGGGACATGTTCGGCGACAGCCACAACTAAAGGAATCTCCGCCTCAATTGCCTCTTCAATGGCCTGCGCGGTTTGGTTACCAGGGACGTAGATAGCTGATGCATCTGGCCTGGCCTTTTCTTGAGCCTAAGTTCAATTGCATGTTAGTGTGCCACTATGCTATCTCCGGATACTTATGATGCCCTACAACTCTCACTGAAGGGAACACGGGGAGCCCTAAGTGTTCACCTTCCACTCCAGGCTTTACACCTCCGACGATCTTGGTACCCCATGCAAGCGATTCCTTTACATTAGCCGTTGCTTGTCGTCCTAGGAGAAATTAGCGTTGGGCGAAATACAGACTTTCAATTTCCCATAATTACCTGTGAACCCCTGGAAGAGGACTCTTGTGTGAGCGCCAATCTTAAGATTAGGCAGAGTGTCTGCATAATCTGCTGTGCGCGGGGATGTCGAAAAACGCCGAGCCAAACGCAGCCCTTGGGGCACGCGCCTCGATACTGAGTGCATAGCCATAGCCGAAGATATTGTCTCGGATAATGCGATAGCTACTCTCGCGTTAAAGGGCAGAGGATTCCTCTTATACACGCTTAAAGACGGCGCTCGAACCTCAAGACGGCTTCTTCTCCTCATATCGGCTATCCGGTGTCGGCCTTTCCCCACACTCCAACTCCTGACTGATGCCTTGGTGCCTGGTATTCCATCCCAGCTTGCTATTGATGTACTTTCATTCATTGGGGTGTTTAGATGTAATTTGATCATATATAATTTAGCAATTAAGCTGATAGATGCCTAGGTATGGGAAAATAGGTCTTGGATGCTTTAAATGATATATTATCTCTCCTCGAGTGTTGCTAATAACACAATACCTAGGTATGTTTGGCGACTAAATAAATCATGGGCTAAGACTATACTGATTGAAGAATTCAACGATTATTGGTGTCGCGTTGAAACTTGCAACATGTCGCCCTGGCTTTTGGTTATCCTCGTTTGGCAGAGTGCTAGGCCAGTCATGATTAATTACTGCATCAAAAACGAGTCCAACAAGCCCTGAAGACCCAAACGAATACCTCACGGTGTTGGAAGCAACGGAGGTGTTTGAAGTCTTGTGGCTGTCCAGATTGTCCCTTTTTGCCCATTGTTGGATGAAGTTTGGAATGGAGGGCAGACATTCCCCCTTCCGCTCGCCACCGTTGAATGCGATAGTTGTGTCATTGCCGCCGTGGAACGCGAGGATTGGAATATCAGTCCGTGATGGATTACATGGTAATCGGATTGTATTTGGGTGACAAGGTAGCTCGTCAGTGTAGTAGGCTCCCGAAACAGGGGCGTAGGCGGCAATGCGACTAGACAAAGTCGCGTCACAGGCGAGCACATTGGTAAAGCCACCTCCATCGGACTTTCCTGTTGCATATATTCTGCTTTTGTCAACCTTGTATTTGGTCTCAATTTGGTCGAGGATATCAGATGTAAATTGAGTGTCATTTGCGGTTGCATTTGGGACACCTTGCCATACATCCTTGAGATTTGTCAGTAAAAAGGACTGTCACTGTGATTCGATCATCTTAAAAACCACTTACATCGATCCCTTGGGGGTATACGACAATAGCTCCAGGGTTGAATTCAGGGCTGGTCAGCTGGTCGAGCACCAACTGATCTTTGGCTGTTCTAGTGCCCCCATGGTAAGACAGAATCAGAGGAACCGGGGTTTGGCCATTGTACGCCGGAGGGATGGATAGAAGATAGCTTCGCTGGACTCCATCACTTATAATGGATACATTGGAAGCTCCCTTAAAAGTGTGTCCAACATGGAAATCATGTGGAACAGCGGCACCCAAGGTGATGAACCCAAGCAGTGAGTTCATCACTAAGAGAGAGGTGTAAGTCCCCATCATGATTAACAGACTGAATAGATCAGAGGATAACAGTGTAAACGGTCCTGAATGGAGAATCGCAATGTGTCTAATCCGCCTGCTTTTATTTGCTTAGAAACGAACTCGCTAAATTTGGGGCGTCGTACCTCGACACGATCCTTGACCCGAGAAATTTACCGATCAACCGAATTTACCGAATTTCCGCTCTAGCTTATTGTTCTCGAGATTGATGCGTAAACGAAGAAAATTATTTGCCAAACTAACTATAATGCATAGTAAGGCGCTAAAGTAGAAGCTAGAAGCTGAGAGAAGCACTATGAACGATATTTTTTACATTATGTTCCGCAAACAACTTATCAAAACTATCCTTTACTCTCTCTATACAACTGGCCACCCACTGGAGAAATCAATCGTATTCCAGCCAAACTGCTTTTGGCTATCTGCATAACCGATTGTTGTGTCAATGTAGTGGTAATAGAGAACAGGGCCATAAGTTGGATCGTCGAAGACACCCCTAGCAACGCAAAGTTATTATCTCAATTGTTATGACATATTAGGAGAAAAGAGCGTAACTCACTGCCCGCCAGGCCCATAGACAGTGCCATGACTCTCCAAAACTATTGTTCCACCGCCGCTGGTGCACGCCGTTCCAGAAGAATCGACCTGTTGATATCATGAATTAGCCAAAGGGATATTGATGGCCACGGCAGCTCAATAAAAGTGAAACTTACAAATCCCCCAGTGGCAGAGGTCGATCGGCAGACCTTGATATGATACTCTTCCCCAGAAGCAGGCCTCGAGGTATCATAGCCACAGCAAGCCCCGGCAGAATAAAAGAGGTAATAGTAATTGCCATACTTGTACATGTAAGAACCCTCTTCTGCATGATCACTCGACGGATCATACGCTATATTATAAGAGGCGCCGGAGGATTTTGTTGCATCGGAGTTCAATTCCACCTGGTAGAGGTCATCCCAGAAGGATCCAAAATTCAGATAATAGGTCCCGCCAACATCAATGAGATTCGGATCAATCGCGTTATAGATCTTCGACGAGCTGGAGGCAACACCAATGGCGCCATGATCAGTCCAGGAGCCTGCATTCATGGTCGCGGAGGTTGCAAGTCCGATAGACGAAGACTGAGACCCGAATGTTGAGACGGCATAGTAAATATAATATTCACCATTAACAAGTTGGGCATCAGGGGCCTATCAAAATTCGATCAAGTCAGAAATCAAAAGCTTCTGAGCCGACAGAGATGATTCTCCGAAAGTCTTGTTTTCTTCGGGTATGCATACCCAAAGGTCTGTATTTCCAGCAAGGTCAATTATTGAGCCCCCAGGTAGCACGGATCCCAGGGACGTCCAGGGTCCTGCTATGTTAGTAGCGCTGGCATAAGAAATCTCGTTGCCGGTGGAAAACCGGAAATAAGTCTTATCCGAAGTTCGTTGAATTAGTGTCGGATCAGAAACGACACAAGCGCCAGAACAGGCGCCGGGATTTGCATAACCATGCACCAAGGCTGTGAAAAGGGCGACTGGTGCAGCTAGAAGTTTCAGAGATCCCATGATAACATCAGATTTTTAATTCTAAGAGGGCTACCATTTCATGAATTATTGAGAGGCCATTTGATCTATTTATGAGACTCTCTTGACATCCCTTGTAGAAGCAAATGATTCGCGGAAAAAAAACGTTTCATGTGTATTTCATGTGTAGTACGCTCAAATGGCCGTGCAGAAATGGATATTCCGCAAAGGTTTCCGGTAAAATCATATTGGGATAAATTGCAGCGGAGGTGATTCTATAAGGCTAGCCGTGAAAAACCGATTTTGGACGGAATGCATTCGGGCTGAAACGTGGCTGAACCTCTTAAGTTAGAGTGGTGGGCTTAAGAATTAATCACTCGCAGTATATTTAATTTTAAATCTGCTCCACACGCTATTCGGAAGAGCTCCGTGGCAAAAAGGGCCAGATAGCTGTGAAAGTCTTCCATAATACATGACAGGTGGGGTGATGTGTCAGACACAGCTTAGCAACTTTTAGCATAAGCAACATAATCCCAAACTATAACTAACCAGGGCAAAGGATCATTTTCATATTAAATCTCCATCTCGAATTGGAAACTCCACACATGTGCCTGGAAGTATGAATGGCAGTGTGGAGAAATTTCCCCGCTTCGGTAAATCGATCTTTGCCGACTGAAGCGAGACGGTTTGTTCATATTCCCAAAATAGTACAGGAGATTCTGATTTTAGTAAATCCATAGAGCAAGCTTGTCAAACTAGATGTAATGCGTTGAAAAATCAAGATGGATGATCGGGTACCATAGTACTCAACACCGCCCGTCGGTACTCACAGTGTCGGCACTCAAGGAAGCGCTCACTCAGTAACGCGACGAACCCGAGGTATCTTCTTTCAAAACAAACTTCCAAGGTTTCCCCGCTCGCCAATGTATTCTGACGTGATGTCCTTGATGTCCTCAGTTGACTTGACTTTCTCACAAGTCCTAGGATCGTATCAAATATCACATTATTACCAGTCAAGCATATATAAGTATGACCGCATCGCGAAGAATTTCGGCTATCTCTCATCATCTTAATGGTGGATACTCACTTCCCGCTGCTCAAGCCCCCAATGAGCTGCCGTGGAATCCTAATAACAGCACTTTCCCTGCATTGAAAGATTTACCCCGTCTCCCCAATGCACCTGGAGACGCAGCCTGGGTTTGGGGGGAGGATGATCAAGTAAACTATTCAAACTATACCACATGATCAAATCCACTAATCTTGGATAGTTGGGAAGAATCAATCTTTTGACACCTGCTCGAGTTAAGGCTTCTGCAACGGAGATCAAGACAGGCGAGATGGTGCGTCTAGAGTAAGTAGCCCATTCACGAAGAGAATGATGAAAAATATTCATTTGTCATTATCTAGTCTCCCTCTGAATGTGCCTGAAAAGCCTGCCTTTGGTCGCGAAACATTCAAACATACTATCAAGACTCTCGCCGAGGGTGTTTCATACGATGATACTTACTCTTTAAACACACAAAGCGGAACCCAGTGGGATGGACTTCGACATGTATATCCCCTATTTCTAGCTTGTTGCGAACATGGGGTCTTTTGATCATGGAATTTACTAATATTCCTTCAGTTCTCCCACGCTCCAACGAAGACATTCTATAACAGAGTACTTAAAGCCTCTTACTACCTTTGACTTGTTGACCAACTCTAACAAACCTATAGGCAACAAGCAAAGACTTCGTGGGAGAAAGCGCTAGTGACCGATGCAGCATTCATCACTGGGCAATTCACGGCATCGCCGGCCGAGGTGTTCTCCTAGACTATAGACACTATGCCCTGAGCAACAATAAGCCCTACGATCCATATTCAACGCACGCAATATCCTTCGCAGAACTCAAAGCATGTGCCGAGTCCCAAGGCCTTGATCTCCGCCCAGAATCCCAGGGCGGAGACATTCGAGTCGGTGATATCCTGCTCATCCGCTCAGGCTTCGTGGAACGATACTACCAACTCAGCTCTGAAGAGCGGTACGCCGCCGCGACTCGTTCTCATGGCAACATCGGGTTTGCCGGCGTATCCCGTGAGCCGCAGTTGCGTGAATGGCTCCACGATAGTTACTTTGCAGCAGTCGTTGGTGACTCGCCCACTTTTGAGGCCTGGCCTGTTCATAATCTGGACTTTTTGCATCAGAGCCTGCTGGCGCTCTGGGGTTGTCCGATTGGCGAAATGTGGGATCTGGAGGTCCTCGCGCGCAAGTGTCGCGAGCGTGGCTCTTGGACTTTCTTTATGACTAGTTCACCTGCTAATATGCCTGGTATGTTCAGTTTGTCGGTTATTTGGATTCTAGATTTGAATAGCTAACGAATACGCTTTGTAGGTGGTGTTGGATCTCATGCTAATGCAACAGCTATTCTTTAAATTGGTAGTTAAGTTTGCTGAGGTCATAGTGCAATCAATTTGACTGAGAAATTCTGACTCAAAAGGAATTGATCCTGGTGCTGGATGTAGCATCTCGAGTCCCAGGTCCCCGTAGAGCTTGTGACTCGAGACAAAGGAATAAGAAAATTATGATAAATTTAATTGGAAGAGTCCGATGCATTTCTAAATGCAGTAGAATATTCAGAAGTTATTGTGGAATATGGCTACTCTTCTAAGTTTTTGAAGAAAACTCGATGAAAAGAGGCCAGCGATCCCACCATCTTGAGACCACATCTCACTACGAATGAATTGATCTAATTTGTACGTCTGGTTGAGATGACCGGGAGGGTTTTTGGGGATTGACCAAGCGGTCGTCTTTTTGGCTTTTTCATTGATCGGATCTTTTTTCTCCGAGGTATGGTGTTACATGCGCATGATATATCTCGACATCCATGACAAGAGATAATACGCTGGTGACTTCAAGTGGAAGTGCGCAATGCCGAAATTCCTCCGTACAAATGACCACTTCCCCTTGAGCATAATATGAAATGAGATATCCGCCCAAGGTAGGGATATCGGTAAAGACGCTGCAGGGGGTATGCTGGACATCGCAAAGAAAGCAAAAGAAGACAGAAGCAGATAAAAACAAAAACACCGTTATTCCCCATTGCAAGAATTGTTGCCGTCCCAGGATGCCCTGCCCCATATGGTTCATTCCCATTGCGCCGAAAGACGAAAAAAGATTTCAAGCGTAATCAGTCGTTTCGTTCATAGGCCTTGTCATACCAAGACGTGTAAGAATAAGAAAAAAAGAAAAAAAAATTTACTCAAAGATCGAGACGGATAAATTGCTCGATTTACCCCAGGGATGGAACACCGGTAGCCTGGGAGTTGCCCCGGCCTCCGCGAACGCCGCCACGGCCGCGGCCACCATAGCCACGTCCTCCATAGCCACGGTTGTAACCACGACCGCCGCGACCACGTCCGCGACCACGGCCACGATACCCATCAACACTACCTTGGCCGAAAGTCTCGATGTTCCGCTTCTCCTCTTCGCCACGCCATTCGCGACCTCCAGCACGGACCGTGATATTCTCTTCACGGTCACGAGCCTCGCTAGAAATGTTGTCGAAGAAAGAAGCAGTCCGGTTGTACAGATTGGGAACGGAGTGAGGGGGAACACTGCTGGCAGCGGGGTCACCTGCCTCAGCTTCAGCTTGAAGAGCTTCCACCTCAGCAGTAGGAGAGCCACTAGCAATGGCCTCCTTGACGAGATCTTGTTTATTGAATTTCGCATTGGCAGTCTCAAAGTCATAATCTGACTCGGGCACTTCAAATTTCTTCTGCTGGTTGCGAGCACCACCCCGTCCGCCGCGCGGGCCTTGCTGTTGGTGTCCACCACGAGACGGGCGAGCATTATCGTAGGGGCGTAGATCATTCATCTTACGAGTGACATTGTCAACCGATGCGTCACCCTGAGTAGGCTTCTTGGGGCCACCTGGCTGTGGTAGCTTGGCCATCGCTGCGGCGACTGCGGCGGTAGCAGCTGCTGTAGCATCCAAGACACCACCCTGAGCAACTGCACCTGCAGCACCAGGAGCCGCAGGCTTGGGAGCAGCAATTGGAATAGCAGGGACAACCCTTCCATTTTTTTGCGCACCGCCAGGGACAGGAGCTGTCGCAACCTGAACAGCTTCGTTGACAGAGGGCTTTGAATCAACTGGAGGGGTGGGGGCATGTTGAGCAGGAGTGGCGGGATTGCTCGGTACTTTGTCTCCCACAGGAAGCTCAGACGTAGGTTGAGGGACAGGTGGCACACCGGGAGGCCCAGGCCGCTGTTGCTGGGGTAGCATCTGCCCAGGTGCGCCCATTGCCATGTTTGGAGGGAATTGACCTGGTCCCGGGGGGAAGCCATGGCCCGGGGGAGGGAGCCATCCTGGAGGAGCACCGTAAGGTGGGAAACCAGGACCAGGAGGGAATTGGCCAGGAGGGGGACCAAAACGCTGCCCGTATGGAGGGAACGGACCACCTGGGAAAGGTGGTGTTGGATAGCCTGGCATGTTCTGCTGAGGGCCTGGAGGAGGTTGAGGGGCCCCTTGGGGGGGGATGCCAGGAGCGGCTCCTGATTCTGGACCGGGAACAGGGCCCGGACGAGAAACATTCTGATTGTTCCAAGTCAGTAAACCGGTACAATAATCATTCAAAAGCAAATAGACGGTGAATTGATTGATCAATCAGAAGGAAGGCAACGGAAATCTCTACACTGTTTTGCGCATTCGGAACAGGTCTGTGAATTTACATCCGAAAATATTTCATCATTCGATCAAAGCCCGACCATCATGGTCGAGCGTAAGGGGATGGTGTGTGGAAGAACATGATTGGGGTAAACTTACTCCTAAAATGGCGGGATCATCAGGAATCCGAGGAGGTTCTGGTTGTGCGTTCTCCTTCTTTTCCTCTTCGGCAACGCTAATGTCCTTGACATCACTTCCGCGGAAGACAATGTATTCGTAAACGCTAGTAGAGGGAGGAATCTCATCCACACCGCCGCGCCGCCCCTCGGTACCGTAGGACATGACATTCTCTAGGGCTATCGTGGAGGCTTCGGGGTTGATTTCATGGAGTGTGCCCACATAACTGATGAATTTGTTAACGACGAGCCGAAACCAATCGGGAGCCAGGCAAAACCTACCGGATATCGCTCTTGGAGATCAGGTTAAATCGCTGACTGCCAGTTGTTAACTCCAGCCCAGCCGCACTTGAGTGCAGATGACTGACCCTATCAAATGGTTCATATCCATCTTGGCGGGCTGCGCGATCGCGCGCAAGAAGCAGAGTGTGGAGGGAGAGGAGAAAAGGAAAAAGGTGGAGAAAGGAAGAAGGGTGGGAGAGAGAATGGGAAGGAAGAAGGAGGAAGCAAAATCTGTGCTTTTTGGGGGGATCGGGA
The DNA here is from genome assembly GCA_002153405.1 of Mycosphaerella populi pn0402. Taxonomy (NCBI): domain Eukaryota; kingdom Fungi; phylum Ascomycota; class Dothideomycetes; order Mycosphaerellales; family Mycosphaerellaceae; genus Mycosphaerella; species Mycosphaerella populi. The sequence goes on from KZ119522.1 coordinate 73,278, forward strand.
TACGGCGGGCGCGGGGAGCTCAAATAGCAGTTTCTGCACCGCGTCTTTTCTGTGTTCTGTGCTGTGGGGCGTGACCTCTTCCGGCCCCAGCTCTGCAGCTCCCCTCCTGAGCTCCAACACCCTCCAATATGACCACCTCCTCCAATAGGGACAACTTCTTCCAGACTTCGTGAGGCGACCTTGACTCTGGCGGGATCAACCACTAATGCACCTACAGTGCTGCCTTGGATGACCAAGAGAGGAAACAAGCCAAGTCTCAGAATACGAATGGCAATCCAATTCGCTTGCAGAGCAAGATCCTCGCCATTCATCCCGACCCGGTTAATCGAGGCTCAATTTATGTCGCTCAAAGTACGGGCATAGTGCGAAGAGTGGTTCTTGAAGTGAGTCAATATCTTTTACTATGTTCACCATCGCCTCGTCTCATACATTGAGAGTTGGGGTTGGGGTGAGGTGGATTTGGCTTCAATGCGATCAATGACCTTGCTAATTCATTCTCCAGACAGGTGAAACAACCGCGATATACAAAGGTCCAACCGCTCCCCTGACTAGCCTCTGTCTCAGCCCTGATGGCAAGTTTCTATTCGCCGGATGCTGGGATAAAACGGTTTGGAGCTGGGATGTTGCTTCGCGTCAACAGAGTCAAAAATATGAGGGCCATTCTGATTTCGTTAAATCTGTAATCACGGCGAGGATAAAAGAGGACGACTTTCTCTTTACCGGAGGAGCAGATGCGAAGATATTTGTGTACAAGATCGGAAGCGGAGAGCGGATTCAAGCCTTCGATTTCCCGGGCCGTGCCGTTCAGGATTTGTCGCTTGACCCCGAGTTGGAAGAGACAGAACCTGTACTATTCAGTGCCGATAGCGATCGAGAGATTCGCCGATTTAAGTTATCCGGAGGAGATTATCCAGAGCCGCTCCTCGCACACGAGACGAGTGTCTACAAGCTCTTCTTTGACCAGGATGGAGACCTATGGACTGCCTCAGCGGACAAGACAGCAAAGTGTCTAGTACGTTCTGACGGATGGAAACCAAATCTCAGTCTAGAACACCCAGACTTTGTTCGAGATGTTGCTGTCTATGAAGCAGGGGGTTGGGTGATTACAGCCTGCCGTGACGAAGAAGTTCGCGTGTGGAATCGATCTGTAAGCAACATACTGTGACAATCTCCTCTCACCAAGACTGCTAGAGTGCTGACATCGAATTTCAACAGACTGGAGAGCTTCATCATATATTTTCCGGCCATTTCGAAGAAGTAACCGGGTTAATCCTTGTAGGATCCACCGTCGTCAGTGCAGGAATCGACGGTACTATTCGTCAATGGCCCCTTAAGCCAGATGAATTGCAGAAGGCAGTAAACCAGGCCATGAAGGGCCCGCCAGAAGAAATAGAAGAGCCGTCAGGAGAAACTATGCTCACAGAAGAGGAGGAGCGCGAACTAGCGGAGCTGATGGCAGATGACTAGACGTACATTTTACATACGATACCCCGCCATATGACTTTGTAAAGATCATTGAAAATAATTTTATTATTTTTTGCTCTTATTTATTGTTATTATTATTATTTTTAATACAGATTGAGCCCATCTGCCGTCTCAAGATAAGCTATCCAGGATTAATTGGTTCAAAGTGGTGCAGGAAATGCTCTTACTGCCCTCTCCACGTGATGTTCCTGATGCATCGATGACGCACAGGGACGATCTCCCGTTTGCCGGTCTTCGCAGGCTAGCAACCCCACTTCCGGTCTTGTGCGATCCTCTTCTGCATGTACAACGCCAGCCTGGTTGATCGGATCGTCGTACTGTACCTGTGGGGTAGTATTAATCCATACCAGCTTACCCTCCGAATTCAGATTTCAGTTTATACCTCCTCTCGTCTTCCCCGCGCAATCCCCGCCTATCCCGACGGCCAGATACCACGATGCAGTCGCAGCAGGATACCCCCAGCGCCGGGCTAAAGTTGGCGAATCGCCTTCAGCAAAGCAGATCGCCTTATGTGAGATTCATAAATTGTCTAATCCTTGTCCTTGAAGTGGCGCGCTGATAGCTTCTAGGTGCGGGCGCATATGAACAACCCCGTGGCGTGGCAGCTATGGGATGCGGAAGCCATCAATCAAGCGAAGAAGCACAATCGCCTCATATTTCTCAGTATTGGATATTCGGCTTGTCACTGTGTGTTATACCCTACCCACTTATGTCTGCACGCATCTAACATAGGTATCTCCTTACCAGGGTGTCATGTCATGGAGAAAGAGTCATTTATGTCACCCGAGGTAGCTGCCATTCTGAACGAGTCGTTCGTTCCAATCAAGGTCGACCGAGAAGAGCGCCCTGATATAGACGATATCTATATGAACTATGTCCAAGCAACTACAGGCTCCGGTGGCTGGCCCTTGAACGTTTTCCTTACCCCGGATCTTGAGCCTGTCTTCGGGGGAACTTACTGGCCAGGGCCCAGCTCAACAGCCCTACAAGGGTCTGAAACCATCGGATTTGTCGAGATATTAGAAAAGCTGAGAGACGTGTGGGAAACACAGCAACAGCGTTGTCTGGACAGCGCGAAGGATATCACAAAACAACTCCGTGAATTTGCCGAAGAAGGAACCCATTCGAGCAATACCTCCCGCGGCACAGACGAGGACCTCGATGTTGAACTGTTGGAGGAAGCTTATCAGCATTTCGCTTCCCGATATGATTCCATTAATGGTGGATTTGGCAGGGCACCCAAGTTCCCCACGCCCGCCAACCTTAGCTTTCTCCTTCGACTTGGTGCATACCCCAGTGAAATTGCAGATATTGTGGGCCAGGATGAGTGTGAGAAAGCAACCGCTATGGCTGTTACGACGTTGGTCAATATGGCACGTGGCGGCATAAGGGACCATATTGGACATGGTTTCGCCCGATATAGTGTAACTACTGATTGGAGCCTGCCTCATTTCGAGAAAATGCTTTATGACCAAGCTCAATTACTAGATGTCTACGTGGATGCATTCCGAATCACTCATGATCCGGAGCTGCTCGGCGCTGTTTATGACCTGGCTACTTATCTGACCAGCCCTCCCCTGCAATCCCCGACTGGGGGGTTCTTTTCTTCCGAGGATGCCGATAGCTTTCCCCAACCTAACGATACGGAAAAGCGAGAAGGTGCCTTCTACGTCTGGTCATTAAAGGAGTTGACTCAGATCCTCGGCTCGCGGGATGCCCCCGTTTGTGCGCGTCACTGGGGTGTCTTGTCCGACGGTAATGTTGCAGCTGAGTATGACCCACACGATGAGTTCATGAACCAGAATGTACTCTCTGTCAGAATTACACCAAGAAAGCTGGCTAAAGAATTCGGGTTGAGTGAAGAAGAGGTAGTGAAAATTATCAGAGGCGGAAGACAGAAACTTCGTGACTATCGGGAGAAACAAAGGGGAAGACCGGACCTTGATGACAAGATCATTGTTGGCTGGAATGGATTAGCCATTGGTGCCCTTGCTAAGTGCAGCATTCTGTTCGAAGAAATTGAGAGCTCCAAGGCACACCATTGCCTTGATGTTGCTGCCCACGCAGTCAGCTTCATCAAAGAAAACCTGTTCGACAAGGAAACAGGAAAATTATGGAGAATTTTCCGCGATGACAGTCGGGGTGAAACACCTGGGTTTGCGGATGACTATGCATACATGATCAGCGGCTTGCTGGAGATGTATACAGCGACATTCGATGATACATACCTGCAGTTTGCAGAGCGTCTTCAAAGTAAGAAACTGTGCCAGATTTTCAAGAATGCTTTTTTTTTTTTGCGGACCATATTAACACTTTCTAGAATACCTCAACGAGAACTTCCTTGCTACAAATGGCGACATACCCGCAGGGTACTACAACACCCCATCCATCGAAACTCCTGGTATTCCAGGCCCACTCTTCAGATTAAAGACAGGCACTGAATCGGCAACTCCTTCTGTTAACGCCATTATAGCTCGCAACTTGCTTGTTCTTTCGGCGCTCTTAGAAGACGAGGAATACAGGACTCTAGCTCAGCAGACATGCAACTCCTTTGCTGTTGAGATCATACAGCACCCATTCCTCTTCGTCGGAATGCTGGACGTGATTGTGGGGCTACAGGTTGGCACACGCACCGTGACCGGGGTCTACGCTACAGCCGAAACGTCAAAACCTCGTGATGACATTCTGAGCAGCCAGAAGGAGCAGCCATTGTCAGCTTACGGCCTCCTTCGGGGTCGAATCCGCACAGAGGCCGGATCTGGCGTTTGCCCAACCATCGCTGTTGCGTCAATGGTAGATATTCGTCCGTCACACATAAAAGATTTTGTGGGGAACCAGTCTTTCTGGCTGAAATCTCGGAACCCATTATTCAAAGAACTCAAAGCTTCCCACCCAGAAAAGAACTACATACTTTCTTGTGAGGCGGGACGATGTAAAGTGGTGGATCTCTAGAAATATTTCTGTTTAATTGCATCGCATGTTAACGTTTATTTGTTTATTTCCTTGTCTCTTCTTGGCCAGGCGGACTTTTCCCGGTGTTAAAGATGCGACCTCTCGTGTTGGTGGAGATGTTGGTTGACACCCACAGAACAGATCCGATACAAGGCCTAGCCATCCCATTTTTGTTTATTCTTCCACTTGGTGAAACTTCATATAAAGGGCTGAGTGTATCAACTAAGTCCTAAACAAATTACAACTGATTATACTAGCTCATATTTCCTAATTTCCTAGGAGCCGGTAGCTTTCCAGGAAGACATCTGGTGCTCCCCGGAAACCATGGTCTATCCCCACGAACCATAACTAATTCTTAGACGATACTTTTGGTTTAAAATACCAAGCTATATTTCACGTCATATATAAATTTTCTAATTAGAGCAACAATAATTGACAAATTTTTACTTCAATTCCCATCAATGGTCCTCCTTGCCTCGCCTGCTTCTGCTCAATTCCTTCTTTATTCTCTTCATCGACTAAAGGAAACACGGCTTTACCCGCTCATGGAGGCGCCTTCGTTGCAGCCTCTCATCTATAACCTGCAAGGAGATGAAGCACAACCTAGCTCTCCAGTATCCCTTGTGTCTGTTGGTAATGAATCCGCGCCACCCTTGTAAACGTGGCATTGCGAAGGGTAAAATTCGCTAGGACATTGGACTTGATTCAGATCACAGAACATCAATTTGCTATTCTCGCAGTCTCCATCCTCGTAGAACAGGAGATTATCCATTTTCTGATCAGTACATGGCTCAATACTCAGAGAAAGCGTTCGAAATATCCTCCAGGTAAGCTCTTAACGTTTTCTTCCATATATCGCATTTTCCGCGGTAAGCGACGTCTCATATAATTCCTTCTGGAAAAATGTAGCAACTAAAATGGGGTTAGACCACCCTTGACCGTGTCATTCATTCAGTAGCCCTGGATACATAAAAACTAAGCAGGTACCGCCGCAACAAAGAGCGTTCTCAGTCAACCTGCCTGTGCCTAGACGTAAAGGTAACAGGAGCGTAGTAAATCCCCATTGAAGGGTTGGCCGGTATGTGTTGCCGTACCCGGTTAGGGCTGTAACGGCTTCGAAACTTGCGGTACCGGCATCCTAGGGGCCTTATTTAAGCCCTGACTTTTTGCAAACTCAGATAAATTCTGATACCTACGCATAATCTTCTCCACATAGCTTCATTGGTTCTATTGTGCAACTGTCCTAATAAATACTTGCTTTTGAAACAGGCTACAGGACATTTATCATGACTTGCGAAGCGTGTCGTACCATTCCCCTGTCTGTGCCCGCAGAGTATACGGTAAAGGGACGATATGAGGAAATTGCTGGGGTGAAGACTTGTATGGATGAGTGGTTCCAACTAGAAATCAAATCCAACTAATCTCTTCTTAGACGTTACGGGCTCCGCTGACGCCACTATCGGTGTTCTCGGCGTCTATGATATCTTTGGTCTTGCGATACAGACTCTACAGGGAGCTGATTATTTAGCCAGCTTGCTGAATGCTATCGTGATACTACCCGACTTCTTTCATGGCGATGCTGTGCAAGCCGCGTGGTTTCCGCCTGACACAGATGAAAAGAGGGCTTTAGTGACTGAATTCATCAGCACAAAAGCCGCACTGCCTCTGAACTCCGAGCTTTTGAAAACCGTTATTAAGTCGGCCAAGGCTAAGTTCTCAAGTATCACGAAATGGGGCGCCTATGGGTTATGTTGGGGTGGCAAGGTATGGCTGATTACTTCAAGTTCAATCGAGGTGGAGATGATACTAATACTACGAAGCTTGTTGTTATTAACTCTGGCTCGGAGTCACTCTTCACTGCAAGTGGTCAGGCTCATCCTGGGTATGTTATAAGTTATCGACTTGAAAGTATATATATAAGCTAACGTCATAACCAGTCGTCTCGAGAATGTGGATGCTGAGAACCTGACAATTCCTCATATTGTCCTGGCATCCAAAGATGAGCCGGCGGAGGTTGTAGAGCACTATTCGCAAATTCTCTCTAAAAGTGCAACCGGGGGGGATGTTGAAACTTACAGCTCTATGTGGCATGGCTGGATGGGCGCTCGAGCCAAGCTGAATGACGAGCATGCTAATGCGGAGTATGCTCGAGGGTAAGTTCTTTTAGTTTCATCCTTTTTCTTACCCTAAATTAAGTGGTAATACTAAAGCTTTGACTATTTTAGGTATCGCCGACTTGGCGATTTCTTCAAGGAAAATTTGCAATAGTCAAGGACCAGCCAATGTGGTGTCCGTGGGTCAGTCATCATCTCATAATTTAGAGCCAGAGAGGTACTATTAGAAAGAAAATAAAAGAAAAGCTGCTATTAAAAAACAAAAAACCTTAACTGGATTATGATAAATCAATCTTTGGGTACATTATCTATCCTAAACAATCTCCAGGCTTGGCAGCTCCAGCACGTACACCTCGATAACTTTGCGTTCTGCCGCCTTGGTATCAGCACAGACAGACAGTGTTTCCTCACGCGGGCTGTAGAGGCATGTGGATTTGCCATAAGTCCTATTTAGAACGTGCAGACCAGCGTCAAGCGTCCAAGCTATCTGGGCGCGTTCTGGCCCAAAGTCGAACGAAGCACCGTTCGATAGTTCAATCATGCTAATCCGAATATCAGCATTTGGGCCGGGATGATCAAAGAAATGCCCGAGCTGCTTGATCCGAATAACCTCTCCCAACGGATAATAAGAAAATGCCGCAACATGCATGAGAATAGGCTCCGCGTATCTTTCGGATGGGATGGAGAATGGCTTTCCCATCTTCGCAAGATACTGTTCCTCATATTGAGCTTGTACGGCATCACGCGGATTCTCCTGGCCAGTAGACTCGTCGCGTTCGTAGTATATGCCGCCTTCGAAGCGACCACGCAAATTCAAGCGCTCTAAGGCCCCAGCACGATGCTGGGTCCATTCTGGACCGGCTTGGTGTTCGCCATGAAAGCCGAATTGAAGCAAAAGACCGACCCCGTGGTCCTTGCGCTGAGGGCCATAATATGCTCCGCGTGGGAAATATGCGATGTCACCCTGAGGAATATCACGACCAGGTGCATAGTTGACGGAACCATATTCGGTGAAGCGGACTTGCTGGAAGGAATGGTGATGTTTTGGTGACTCAAAGGCATCCTCGCCGCCCTGGTACTGACTACGTATGAAACGAAAGTTCAGCCCATCGACTGTGTTGTCGGCGAGCAAGTTCTGTCGGACAGTACCTCCCTTCCTTAGTGAGCTGCCACTTTTGGTAGAGGTAGGTATGTCCGCGATTTCAACTATTTGCATGGTGCTTGTATCGGGGGTGGTTCTGCAAGTTAATAAGAGCTTTTCTATAAAATGAGCTGTCTATACTCCGTTTTGCTAGCTTCGCGTTTATATAATACTTGTAGGTCCGGAAGTAATGGAGATCTTCATCCCGTTAACGGACCGGTGGTTGAACCGGCATTCTCCAAATGGCAACTACGCGGGAAAATCAAAAGTATCTCGGAGTTAAGAGATTTAGATATGGACAGAGATAGGTAAATGTTAGACAGGGTACCATGATGCTTAAATAGGGTGAATTGGTAAATTATATGGTGAATGAATGACTCTCGAGGTCTCATAGATAAAAGAGAGACCCTGAGGTATACTACTCCTGCTCTGTCTCGAATAATCGGTTTTTTTTCGTAAGAGAACAAGGCTGTCAAGAATGGGGAATACCTATCGACGGCAAATTCGAAGGGAAAGCTATGAGACAAGAAGATTATTGGAGATGTATAGCCCTGGATGGAATCTACTTCAGCAATATTTCTCGGCTATACTACCCAGGGCCTGGAAAAGGCACGTATGGAATAACGTTCAAGATAGGAGAGGACCATACAAATCTAAGACAATCATTTTGAATAAGAATATAATGACTTGATCGGGATTCTTATCGGAACCTTGGAACTCGAGCTTTTAGTCGCGTCTACAAAACGGAATACCCGTTGGTCATTTATTTCGTCGTTCTCACTTTACACTGCACCGACTGTCACAAGAAGAGGAGCATCGTCAAAGAATAATAGCTTCCTTAAAGAAACAATAATTTCGTAATCAAGTGGTGTCTATGTCATGAGCCTCTACTCAGTTTGACAATATTATCCGATATACGTACATCAATCGGCAAGATGAGTGATACGGTCCGATGGCCTCGGGATGAGTTATCACACGGGAACGAACCCTCGGCTCAAAATCACCCCCATTAAAAATGGACCGAGGCTACATCCAAGGAAGAAATTAAAGAGGTAGACTCACCAATTTCCTCATTTTAACAATATCCTTATTATTGAAATTCACGCCCAGCGTCAAGGAGGGTACCACCAACCATGACTGAACCATGTCACTCATCCACTTTTGAAAAAGCGATCGCCGTGAGGCAGATCGACAAAAATGTATACTCTGCGCATCTCGATCCAGCTTGGTGCATTGGGAAAGGTACGGGTTCCAATTGACAAGAGATCAAAGCTAACTGAAATAAGTCCCCCATGGAGGCTACACATCCAGCATACTATGCCGAGCAGCCACGACGCATTTCGCCCACAAGACCCTTAGCCCACATAGCAGACCAGAAAAGCAACGCTCCCTAGAGCCAATATCGTTACAAATAACTTTCCAGCGAAGAACATATGCCGGGCCCGCTATTATAACGGTCCAGGAAATCAAGATAGGGGCCAGAATCAGCACGATCCATGTCACGCTTTCTCAGGCCAAGGATGAGAGGACTGCTACAGCTGAAACCGAAATCAAAATGCTAGATAGCAGCGATCTCGAGGCAAAGGTACTCGCGTATATTACACTGGCTCCCCCGGAACTCGAGCAGGGCCCTCGAGTCGAGGGACCGTGGGAAGGTATCTCGCCAGCTCCGCCAGCAGGTTCGCTGCAGGACGGTTCAATCGATTTTGAAGCTCTGGCAAAGAATGGGAATGATGGGAAATGGAAATTCACCTCAGTTCCGCCTACACTTTATGCAGCGCAACAAGTCAAGGTGTATAGTCCGTCCTCGGCGTTATTGCCTAGGACAACCGAAGAGCGTGCGAAACAAGTTGTTGATCAATGGGCGGAATTGGCACCGGGAGGAACGCCCGCGCAGTGGTCTAACGAGGCGTTGGTGTACCTTGCGGATATATTTCCTATGGCATTAGACCGCATGGGAGCGATGGAGACATTGCGGGCTGGAACTGCGAATGTGACCGCTATACCTTCTACTGCGCAGAGTGGTCCTGACGGGGTACCGAAGGATCTGGGACTGGCGCAGTTCTGGTATCCAACGGTGACGATGAACATCGATCTGAAAAGTCGACTTCCTCCAGAAGGGGTGAAATGGCTGTATTCGCGCGTTGTGACGAGGATGGTTCGAGGAAGTCGCGCCGATTTGGAGGTGCTTATCCTTGGTCAGGACGGAGAGCTAGTTGCCACGAGTACGCAGGTGGCGTTAATAGTTGACCCGGCGAGAAATACTAAAGGAAGGATAGGTTCTGGGAAGTTGTGATTACTATGATTGTCTTTAAATGTCAAACAAGAGGGCACATACAAGGAGGATTATTGGGTCCGAGACGCCATTTACTTCCAGGATGAAGATTCGATTGCCGTCTCCACACCGCTCCGCTTGAAACCAGGACTATGTCCCAAGCAAATCGCCTTCTCTATCAAGGCTGAATATTGTTAGATATACAGATTACATGCTAGATTATTAGAAAAGCTAGTCCTACCTGCTGTAAACTTAACCGCTTGGAATGCATGGGTTGTAATTGGCTGAGCCGGTGGTGCCATCAAAAGAGCAATCCCCTGGGATTTGAGATAGCCCTTTAGATCAAGCAGGTCAAATAATTTCCCATCAAGGTCTCTACGGGCTTCGTATGAAAAATCTGATAAATGATCATAGATCGTAGGAGGGCCCTGTGCCTTCAGTCCCGAATCAACCTGGGTTGATGCGGTAATATCAGGGTAGTGGAAGCCAGTGCCGCGTAATTTGAAGGATAGAATACTACTAAAATGACCTCGCTGCTGATTTTGAGTCTTATATAGAGACAGGTAGGAGAGTACGAGGTAATGGTCTCTCGTGGAACAAGTGATAGAAGAAGGCGGAAGGCCGCCTCAGTGCTTCGAGAAGTGTTACTGAGCAATAAGAACCTTCGGTATAGATATGTTATCCTCAACCGCTCAACAAAGACTGGGATTTTTATCATTGTCGCCTTGGTTTCCCCAGGTTGCGGAAGTTGGCTGTGAGACAGTGCCCTTGACCTTGCAGAAACATTGGCCCAACACCCCCACATTTATACCTAGTTACTTCGGAGAACTACTAGTATATTTAACTGCTTATCTGTGGGGACTTATTGACTATTTTATGTAGGCTCAAAGAAGCAGAATCCTTAACAGGATTTTCTCCATAAAGTGCCAAATTTAGACATGACTTCACCGTCTCACAGAGACGTTGCGTGATCTGCCGATGCGACGCAAGGACTCGATCCGAGACTAATAGTCGATCGATCCCTGATCAAAACAACGGTAAATTAAATGACGGCCTGACCAGTCTGTTCCAGAGAAGACTACAGCCGAGAAATACCCTGCTCAAGCGCCCTTGTATATGTCTCGCCTCCGGCAGCGTATACTAGCTGCGCCAGAAGAACCTGTTATCGGCGGCACTATAGACGGTCAGCATGATATGTTCTCCCTGTAAAGGGCCTAAGAGCCCGGCAATAGACACCAAATCTTCCTTGTCTACGCTTTTTTTCGCCCTTGGACTTATTGGACTTATCAAGTCGACTCCTCCTCCTGGTCGGCATTTCCGGAGACTTTGCTCTAGTTCCCGCCCAAGTTTATCGCGGTTGGACTATTTTTTTCCACGAAAGAGCCTCTGTGTAATGTGATTCTCTTTGAAAAATTGCCCAGTATATGCGTTATGTGAACGCTGATCAGAAAAGGAAGATGCTGCGAGAGAATTATCGAGGAGATTCAATTCCTCAGTATGTAAAGCTTGGGGGTTGGGATGATCACTCATCAGCCTTGGTATGGGAAGTATGGGGTACATGACTCGCAATCCCCTCAAATTCAGATACCACTTCGGTGGATGCTCACATGGCCGTATAGAGAAAAAGCCACCCGGATGATGACTTTAAAAAAAAGGAAAACATCGATGTTGCTGACATCGCTTCTATAGAAGATCCCCACCATTTAGACGTGTCTTCATCATGGCAGCTAACATCTACTAACTATTTGTAACCGACGAAGCTAGCATCAAAGCTGTGCAGAAAAGATGAATTATCTATCCACCCCTTCCTCTTCTTTTGGCTCAACTCCCTCGTCGCCGAAATCGTCTTCCACACCGCAGGGTCTTCATCATGACCGGCACGCATGGCCTTTTCTACAAAGTCATGTGGACGCTTGTTTTCTGCCCGCAGGACGTGGGCGGCGCACTTAACAGACATCCTCTCTTTGTTGGCTCTCGGCACGTGCAATTACCGCTGTTACAGAATAGATAGGCATTTTGGGTGATTTGGGGCTGAGGAGCACCCGACTTGGTTCCATTGGCGGCATCCAATGATTTGGGCGGTTGTGTGTTATAGTGGGTTGTTGCTTTGCACAGACAAAAGGGCAGGGGAGGCTTACAAGAATGGGGGTGTGAGAAAATGAGGCCAAGGAGGAACAATTAAGATTAAGGATTGAAGGTCCAATACATTTAGTCTTTCAGGATCTAGACTTTGAATGGTCTTTTTTCAACTTGAAACTAACTTATTCCCCGTAGTGGATAAGGTAATTATTTAGTTTACGTGTAGAGCGCAAGTGCGAAGTACCTAGCAAGATCATAGTATTATAAGGAGAATAAAGTCGGGATTTTCATGCACCTGTACATCAAAAGGAAATTCCATGGCCTTTTAATTTACTATCGGATCATGGCAAGGTGAGAAGCAAGATGTCGTGATACGGAGTACAAGGCCGGTGGAGACTGAATGAGGGGCTGCATTTTAATGAACGTCCCACACACTGCCGATAGCTTAGAGTTCTGCTACCCAAACCACACCGCAAATTTCGCTAAACGGTTGCCTTTGATACATTGATTCCGACCCTGGTCGACCCTGGTCGACCCCAGTCGAAATAGCGTGCATCGATCGGTCAGATTACGCCCACAACGTCATCCTGCGCCTACTGCTGCATTAAACTCTGCTGCGTTAGCCCCAAGCCCTTTGTACGAGAGTATTATCTCGGCAGTCGGTATCGTGTCAAATGGAGGGGTGAGTTGCCCCGTTCCGCCCCTGTGGCTGCTGTCACCGAGATTGACCATTTCTACATTTGAATGCCCAAGGGATGGACCACGGGTGCCAGAGTTCTGAATCACGACGGTCGGACCAATGAGCGCCCTTGGCTGGTAAGAACCCAAACATGTCTGGGATGAGGAAACGATCGACAAGAATTACGGAAGCCAACTCGATGAACCATTGCAGAGCGAACCAGAAGTACAACAGCCTGAGAATCTCGACGATCAAGGCGATCGGGAGGAAGTCCCAAGGCCAAGCTTCGCGTGGCAGGCGTGGGGACGTGCAATACAGCAAAAAAAAGAGGCTGAAACGGTGGCAAGGCCAGATTAATCAAAGTGAATCAAGCCCTGAATCCACGAAGGGCTAAAGCCAAGAAAGCCAAGTTTGTTAGCGGCATCACCCATTGTGGGCAGAGGGCTGTGTGATTGGCTGCTGTCGATCAGCAATGAAACCTGTTCCTGGTTTCGAAGATAATCAGGGGCAAGTCTTGCTCCACCTGCTGGCTCTTGCTGTGTACTGCTGCCTTTCTTGCTGCTTTCTTGAAGCTTCCATGGCCCATTCGCTTTGCCTGCAAGTCTCCAGCCCTGATCGGTTTCTGCTCCGTCTCTGTACGCGCGGCAGTGATTGAGGACCAGGCGAGCAGTGGCGCTAGTGGTGAAACTAAGGCCACAAGAAAGCTAGTGGGATTGAAGATCCGCCCAGGGGTTGTCTCCATCCATTGTCCATCACAACTCCATCGGCTCCAGTTGGCGCCACCCCTGTCTTCCTCCCCAGACCGATACCCGAATCCAAAGAGGTCTGGCCCGGAGAATAACTGACCAGAGATGCCTATGGCTGCCAAGGACCTCAAGTCCGGCCTCTCACAACCCGTAGCCAATGACGAGAAAGCCCCAAGACGCGTTGGAATGTGGAATGTCCCACGCCGACGAGTGGCCGGCAGCTCTGGTATGTGTCGGACAATTTCTCGGGGAGGTTGGCAAGCAAAGGCACCAGCAATAAGTAGTGGTAGTCAAGTCCCGCGTAGGCAATAGATGAAGAGTTTCGAATCTCGCACAATAGAAGCAACTAGCCAACCAGAATATCCTGCCCTGTTGTCTCAAGCTGCGTGCGAATAATTAAAATTTGTGTATCCAATTTGCCTGGGGATCGCACGGCCCCACCTCATCTCTCCCCTTTTACTACATCAACCCATCGACCTCTCTCTCTTTCCCACGCTTCTCCATCGCTATCAAACTCCCCGCCTTGGGCTCTTTTACTTCCTTCACTCTTTTGAGGAAGCTAAAGCTGTTCAGGCTGTCATTCATTTAGCTCAGCGTCTACACTCTTTCGTCCCCACAGTTGATCTGTGAGAACCCCCAACTACAACCAATCTACGCGCTCAACTTCCCGGCGAAGCCTACTGTCCTTTGGATCTTTAAATCGTCATGCGCTCGTCTATTTTGCTTGCTGCTTTTGCAGCAACCTGTGTCAGTGCTGCTGAAAATCAGGTCATTGTGACCGACTGGTCAGAGGTTGTTGTCACCGAGACTGTTACTGCCCCCGCTGTCACCGAGACCCTCCCCCCCGTGCAACAACAACAGGTTGTTTACGAGACCGAGACCGAAGCTCCTGCTGCCCCTACCACCACCCAGCAGACCGAGCTGGCCAAGAAGTCCACCATCGTCCCCAAGGACGCCGAAACACAAGTTTGGTCGACCGCCTGGACCTGGGAGATTACCCCTACTGCCGAGCCCCAGCCTGCCACTACTACCCTCGCAACCTCTACTTCCTCCGCCCAGGCTGCTCCTACTGGAGCCAACGAGTACCAGCAGGCTGCTCTGTACAACCACAACATCCACCGCAGCAACCACTCTGCTCCATCCGTTGACTGGGATAACGCTCTTGAGCAGAGCGCTCAAGTTCTGGCCTCTCGCTGTGTTTACGAGCACGACGTGTAAGTAGCCCCCACGCCTACCTGCAAGGTAGTGCATAATGCATACCCATTGATGTTTATTAACCCCCTACTTCCCCTTGCAGATCTATCAACGGCGGTAACTACGGCCAAAACATTGGCTACGGTACCACCTCCAAGGACATCGGTGTGATGATCACCAACATGATGTACAACGGCGAAATCGGCTTTTTCCCCCAACCTTACGGTTCAGGATCCCCTGACATGAGTGGCTTCGACAAGTGGGGTCACTTCTCGCAGATCGTGTGGAAGTCGACTACCCACGTTGGATGTGCCACCGTCACCTGCCCTAACCTGGGCAATGTCGACTCTAGCGAGCCTGTGCCTTTCACTGTCTGCAACTACTCTCCTGTCGGCAACGTTGCCACCGAATACGGCTCAAACGTCCTTGCACCCTTGGGTGCTGCCACTTACAACGCCTAAGAATGCTTCGAAAGTAGTTGGGATGCGGGGCTTGTTGAAGGGCTGAATGAAGATTATCTAACACGATTTTCATCCAACCTGCATTTCGCTATGGCTTGACCCGTCCTCCACGTCTACTGTTTTTAGCATCTGAGTTCTAGCCATGTCTTACTTTTTTTTTTTTTTATCTGCTTCTCTTCGATTCGATCATCTGCATGTCCTGCCTGGTCGATGATCTCACCCGGGGCTCCGGGAGAGGGATCGGCATCGGGTGCCCGTCTCCGGGGCTTTGTCTCCCCGGGTTTCCTGTATCTACTGCGGAAGTTTCCCCGATGCCCACCTCTCCTTTCTCCCGGAGGGACATGCGGACCCCTTACAATTGTCAATATGCCTTTTATCATCTTGAGGACCTGTCTCCTAGCGATCTGTTTGCCCTCAAATTTTGTGGATAGAAAATTCAATGGCCCGATGTGATGTACTCCGAATGCGATATGAACTGGTCACGTGCAACCCCGCGCAGAAGCTCCTCCCTTCGTCCGGGACGTCATCGTAACCAGAGAACACCTGCACAGTCGTGTCCAGCTCCGTATGTCCTTGTAGTTCTGAAGTATTTGTACTTTCAATTTCCCCCGTGTATTCTCTGTCAATCTACACGCCTTGTACAGGTCAGTAGTCCCTGCTTGCATACCCCACTGGTTTGACCTCAGGAGCTTGAGCTTGGACTTTCTTCATGTGCACCAAATAAGAATCGAAGCTCCATACGCTCTGCACTCGGGGCGGCTCCGATCTAGGCTGGCCGCTATCAGATGCGAGGCCATATCCGGCCAATCTGGAGCTGCGTTGCTTCCTTAGATCCCTCGATTAACGCCATACCATCTGACAGCATCCGTTGCTCCGGCGCTATCAGATTATCGTGAAACCCCAGTTTCCCACCCCCCCACACCCACCACCCACGCCACAGTTGGCCTTCCCCCCGGATAACTTGTTCCCTATTCCGCTCCCGCCAGCCCGAGGATACACCAAATCGGCCTAGAGGTGAGTGCCTAGCCCCTATAGTCGGTGTCTTGTACCTATATCATGCGCTTGTGCCGTCTTCCGTTGGTCTTACCTGGAATTGTTCATTCAACCCTTCGCTTTGCCCCTCACTCTTCCTGAACTGCTCAAGACATCGCTCTTATTGAGATAGTCTCAATGCCATCATATTGTTTCCAGGATTGTCACTACTTCTACCGCTCCGCTCTGCGCCTTCTGTCCATTCCTACACACCTCGCCAGCAACTACGCTTGATTGGGAGTAGTTTACTAACAAGATGTCATATTCCACGTTGGCAGTTCGCTATTTCACAGCACCCAAACCACTTGGGAATGCGATGGACTCTGGCAAATCTATCACCTCGGAGCCCCAGGCTCACACTGTTATGCAGCCAAATGTCTCTCCACAAGAGCCCAAGAGCGAGGTTGCCGA
This sequence comes from Mycosphaerella populi pn0402, assembly GCA_002153405.1. Lineage (NCBI taxonomy): Eukaryota > Fungi > Ascomycota > Dothideomycetes > Mycosphaerellales > Mycosphaerellaceae > Mycosphaerella > Mycosphaerella populi. The sequence goes on from KZ119522.1 coordinate 89,847, forward strand.
ACTGCATAAGCCAAAGACCCAGGGTTTGACTTTTGCGAACCAAGACTCCCTGCCGAAACTGCCTATTCCTGATCTAGAGGATACATGCAGAAGGCATGTGGAGAGTCTTGCGGCGCTGCAGACTGCTCGTGAGCACAAAGATACCAAAGCAGCTGTCGATGAGTTCCTCAGAACAGATGGCCCTGCTCTCCAAGAGAAGCTCAAGAACTATGCTACTTCCAAAACAAGTTTTATAGAGCAATTTTGTGAGTGGCTCAACTCAAATTGGAAGAAGCAAAATTAATCTCTATTTAGGGTATGATTCATACTTGAATTTTGACAACCGTACGATCACCTCACCTAGAACCCGAAGGCCTGTAACTAACGTTTTGCAGCGGTTGTCCTGAACCTCAATCCATTCTTCTTATTGGAAGACGACCCCACACCTGCTCGCAATGATCAGGTCACCCGAGCCGCATCCTTGGTGGCTTCTTCTTTATCATTCGTTCGGGCCGTACGACGCGAGGAACTCCCTCCTGATACTGTTAGGGGCACTCCTCTTTGCATGTACCAATATTCGAGGTTATTTGGAACTGCACGTCTTCCTACCGATAATGGATGCGTGATCAGCCAAGACCCTACTGCCAAGCACATTGTCGTACTGGTCCGGGGCCAGTTCTATTGGTTTGATGTTCTCGACGATAACAGCGATCTCATCATGACTGAAAAGGATATTTCTCTTAATTTGCGAGTGATCATTGACGATGCAGCCCAGACGCCTATCCAAGAGGCAGCCAAGGGTGCATTGGGTGTTCTCAGCACAGAGAATCGGAAGGTCTGGTCTAGTCTTCGAGAAATCATGACCAAAGATTCAGCATCTAACAACGCCGAGTGTCTCAATATCGTCGACACTGCTCTCTTTGTACTTTGCCTGGACGATACGGAGGCGACTAGCACCTCTGAGCTCTGTGCCAACATGCTATGTGGAACGAGCGAAGTGATCAAGGGTGTACAAGTCGGGACGTGCACTAACAGATGGTACGACAAACTACAAATCATTGTCTGCAAGAATGGCAGCGCAGGTATCAACTTTGAACATACCGGCGTCGACGGACATACGGTTCTCCGCTTCGCCAGCGACGTCTACACCGACACCATCCTCCGCTTTGCAAAGACCATCAACGGCCAAGCCCCAAGTCTCTGGACAACCTCCAGCCCCGATCCATCTAAAAGAGACCCCAGTAGCTTCGGTAACGTCAGCACGACCCCCCGAAAGCTCCAATGGGACATGATGCCCGAACTGAACATCGCGCTCCGCTTCGCCGAATCCCACCTTTCAGACCTCCTCCACCAGTACGAATTCCAAGTCCTCGACTTTGAAGGCTTCGGCAAGAACTTCATTACCTCAATGGGCTTCTCCCCAGACGCCTTCGTTCAAATGGCCTTCCAAGCCGCCTACTACGGCCT
>KZ119522.1:91318-122571 GCA_002153405.1 Mycosphaerella populi pn0402
CATGACAAAAGTCTACCTACACGGCCGCACCGAAGCTGTCCGCACCGTCACCCCCGAAACGGTCGCCTTCGTCCGCACTTTCTGGGGCGAGAACCCCGCCGAATCCAAAATCGACGCCCTCCGCACCGCAGCCCAGCGCCACACTGCCATCACAAAGGACTGCTCGAAGGGCCAGGGCCAAGACCGCCACCTCTACGCCCTGTACTGCCTCTGGCAGCGCTCCTTCGACGAATCCGCTTACCACAACGACTCCAGCTCCACAGGCTACTCCAGTCCGACAGAGAGCCTCGACTCGCCCAAATTCTCCGAGACCTCGGAGGACGGCCTCGCCAGCCCGGGTAGTTTCCCTAGCGCCGGGCGCGCGACAAACACCCCGTCCACACCGGCGATCTTTGCAGATGCGGGCTGGGACAAGATTAACAATACGGTGCTGTCGACATCGAACTGCGGGAACCCGTGTCTGCGGCACTTTGGGTTCGGACCGACGAGCGCGGACGGTTTCGGCATTGGGTATATTATCAAGGATGACTCTATTTCGTTCTGTGCGTCGTCGAAGCATCGGCAGACGGCGCGGTTGATGCAAACGCTTGAGTCTTATTTGCTTGAGATTCGGAAGTTGTTGCGCGCGACAAGTGGGGGAAAGACGGCTAGTCCGCGGACGAGTAGGGCCCGGGAGACGGAGGCTATTGCTGAGAGATTACAGTCTGATCAGCGAAGAGGGAGGATTGTGAGGGGGGAGAATCGGGGTGCGGAGACGCCGACTACGACGACAGATAGTGGGGAGTTGGATGATGATGGGATGGGCGGGTGTAAGTTTTTCTTTTTCTTTCTTTCTTGTTCTTGGGCTGGCTTGATTGGGGCTTGTGCTAATTCTGATTCTAGATGGATTCTTTGATGCGGGTATGCTGCTTCATGCGCTGAAGGGCGTTGATGCTGAGCGCGAGCAGCGGGGTGAAAAACCGGCGAAGCGGAGGTTCGTGGGGAAGAAGTTGCATCTTAATGAATATTGAGTGTCTATATTGGATCTAGACTCAATATACCTGCCATCTATCATCTACTTGAGAGAAATTTGAGTATAGTTCACTATTTGCCCTGGTAGCCTGTAGTTCTGTGCGATAGTGTAATGGACCAATCTCGAGATGGTGGAGCAGAATTGGACTCGCCCCAAGCAGCTTAAATTATGAAAGGAGCAATGATAACAATCGATACGCAGACTATCGCAACCACAAGTACCCATCAAATATTCTACAGATATTCGGAAACCTACGGATTGAGAGAACCCTTCATTTATTGAATTATTATTTCGTTATTGACCCTTTGCGTATCTGTGAGCTGTATAACGGGGCCCCTGCATACAATTTCCATAATAGATACCATTCAGCAAGTAGCTAGCGGCGACAAATTCCCCAATAACAGGAGATCTCACTGAGCTCTTACGGTATATTCCCTTCCATTTATACTCGAACGTACTTTCCTGCGTATTGCTCCTTATTTATAGTAGTTGGGCACGCTCAGCCCTTTGAACTCAAAGTTGGTACCCTCCCGGCGATCAAGCACGGTTTTATGGTGCACGTCGCGAACACGAGCGCGAACGTATTCAGTACCAGTCGGGGCAGCCTTGTTAGGGTCTTTGTCTTCTTCAGTCAAGAGACCTAGACGGTCAAGCAGAGGCGATGGGACGGGCTTCATAATGGTATGGTCGCCAGGGCGCACGAAATAAAGCAGACCAAGCCGGGCAATGTCCAACTGATCTTTAGGAGGAGTGACAACGCGGTGAATAGTTGATTTAATGAATCCTACGTAAGATTAGCGAGATAAAGGGTGCAAGGAGAACTATGTTCGTGCGGCACTTACCCTTGGTGAGGAAAGATAAGGTATCGGCAGCATTGCAAGTGATTCCACCAGACACAGGCTTGACGTGCTTCCACTCACCCTCTGGGGTTTGGATCTGGAGCCCAGCAACGTGTTGCGAGAAAAGCAGAGTTAGACTTCCAAAGTCGGTGTGGCCTCCCTTGGAATAATTCTGGGCCTTTTCCCATTCTTCGGGGGTTCGGACATTATAGATCATATATCGGAGATGGTCATCAGACACCCGATCATAAGCATGAGCATTCACAAGGAAGTCCTCGGGGAGCTCCAGAATGATAGACATTAAAGCAAACAGCTTGCGGGCGACCTTATCGAACAGTTCACGGTGAAAGCTGGCGATCTCCTCATAGTTCTCCCGCACAATGCGGTGCTTAGGGACATCATCCCAATGGGGGATGGCCTTGGGGATATTAAGCTTCAAGAAAATTTTAGATTCAAATCAAGTTTATGGTTAATAAAGGTGGGGGGACAAGCTTACCATCTCTATATTTTCCTTCACGCCAGTATCGCCGACCCAACGGGAGTTCTCACGATATCCGAAGTATTCACCATCGGCAAAGTTGCAGGGGAAAGACCGCTTTTCCTCAAGCGGCTCTTTAAAGAAGGCGTTTCCAAGGCTGAACTGACGCAGGACGCGTTCGTCAGTGATTCCGTGTCCAGTCACGACCCAGAAGCCCACGCGAGTTACGGCATCATATAATTGCTTTGCGAGTTCTTGTCTGCCGCCAGGCTCATCAAAGCGAGATAGATCGATCTCAACCAGTGGAGCCCAGTCCAGATTCTCCTTTGTTGGCTCTGGACGAGACCATGCCTTAATGGGGACTTTGGCAACGGGAGATTGCTCCTGAATCGCGATTGGAGCCATGATGGTAGTACAGCTGTGACGGACTGAAAAAGGCCTGGAGTGGTATATTTAACTACAGTGCACATGTGGTCCCTGAGTCAGCATCTGGCCTTTCTATTCGCCATTCTGGGAAGATTTCGAGAATGCGGGGGTTATGGTGATAACATCCGAGCTGTCGATGGCGTTATTTGTCCCATCCCATCCCATCCCGGCTATTCAGCATTCTATACGGGGTACGGTAGAATGAAACTCTGGATAGAATATTGCTATTATCTCTTATTTTTAGTAATTATTTAAAAAGAAAAAAAAACATTGTATTGCGCCTTCCCCAGCCAGGATGTAGCAACTATCCCTAGTGTACGATGGGAGGCTTTAAAATTCCTACTTGCCCTGTGAGCTTAAAGATGCATAACTCCACTATATCCGTGCTATCTCTTATCAAGGTTTCTTGCATAAATCTCGCCATCACATCTATTGATGAGCAATAAAGGATCCAAGTCAAGCTGACCCGGCGAAACAACGCGGCCAAGTCTAAGCATGTCGTGATCCGAACTATCATGGCACAAGCTAGTCTTGCTTCCGCGGCAGTACTAGATTCAAAGTATAGATATACTTTAGAATATCGGACCTTTTACAATCTCGCTCCTTTTCATTCAGACCCTTGGTGATCCCCTTCAACATGTCTTCCTTGAAGGGTGAAGTGGTCACTACATCTGTACCTCCGTCTCCGCCCAACGGAGCCAACCCCGACGACCCCGACTTTATCAAGCACAATGCGGAACTGGAGAAGAAGCTGATGAGAAAAATCGACTGGTGGCTCGTCGGATTCTACTCAGTTGTTTATATTTTCCGCGTCATCGACTCTGGCAACTACGCAAATGCAGCGATCATTAACCTGGAAAACGGCACCGGAATCAAGAAAGAATTGAACTTTAGCCCCAGCGAATGGTCCTGGACACAATCCATCTTCTCCTATAGCTATCTTTTCTTCGAACCGCCAAACACAATCCTGCTCAAAAAGTTTAAACCGTCGTTATGGATGTTCATTCTCATTTTATTCTGGGGAATCTGTGCTTGCTCTGCGGGTGCCGCCCAGAACTTTTCCGGGATGATGGTCGTGCGTTTTGCGATTGGTCTTGCAGAAGCTGGATTCTACCCGGCTGTGCTATACCACATGGCTTTTTGGTATAAGCCCAGTGAGCTTCCGATGAGAATTGCCATCTTCTACTCGGTTGGCCAGCTGTCCAGTGCTCTGAGCGGTTTGCTAGCTTACGCGATTAGCTTTATGGATGGCCTCCAGGGGCTTTCGGGATGGCGTTGGCTATTCATCCTGGAAGGTCTTCCGGCAATTGCTTTAGCCTGGGTAGCTTTATTCTGGCTTCCTGACTATCCAGAAACTGCTCGGATGTTGACAGAGGAAGAACGAAATTACCTGCATGGCCGGCTAGCTTCCACGGCCCCTTCCGGCAAGGATGAGAACTGGAGTTGGGCTGCTATTAAAGAATTATCTCTGAGTCCTACCGTATGGACCTTTTGCGTCTACTGGATTGGACATGGAATTGGTGGTTTCGGTATTCAATATGCCTTGCCGACCGTCATTTACGACCTGGGTTTCACTTCAACCGCTAGTTCCCAGCTTATGAACATTGTAAGCAGACCCTGGGGACAAGAAAACATGCGAGAACTCTACTGACGAATCCCAAGCCTCCCTACGTCGCATGCTTCATATTTTTGAATATCATCGGCTGGATGCTACACAAGAAGTGGATCCGTCCATGGACCACTGCGGTTGCGAGTAAGCCTCCCTCTATCGACATCTTGGAACCTCTATTAACGCTTTTGAAGTTGAATTCACAACGATCGTCTGCTACATCATATTGATTACGGTCAAAAATCCCATCGTCAAGTACCACGCTCTGATCGTAGCTACCTCTTGCGCTGGTTCAGCATACCCCGTTATCTGGCCGGAGCGAATCCGTGCCCTTGAAGGAACTGTAGCTTCTGGAATTGGCATCGGATTGACAAATGCCATGGCTCAGTTCAGTGGAATTGCCGGGCCCCATGTTTACAGCACTGTTTTCGGCCCGACATACAGAGTTTCGTACGTCATCTGTCTCTGCTTCCTTTGTGTGTCCATCTCAGGTATTCTGGCCTCGTGGCTACTTGTATGGCGGAAAGACAAAAGGATTGCGCGTTTGGCCACGGGAGGTCCAGACGGGAATGCTTGATATGTGACTGCGTAAATAGGGCCGGTTAAACAATGAAAATATTCCATTCTAGGTCCAAGACATCTGAAAATACTTCGGCTTCATAGAATCTTCCAGTATGTCTGAGAGAAACTTGGAACTTACTTCTGTCTTGAGTCTGTAGACTGAACAACCTGTCTTTGGTTAAAAAAAAAAAAAATACATCCAAAAGCTAGATACAAAAAATCACTACGTACGATAGACAGTCTCTGATCGTTACTAGCATCCATCTTCCCAACCCCTTGTTACTGCTGATGATACTGCTAATTCTCTTGGCAACAGATTCCTAAGTATGCGGTTTCCCTACCCCATCAAGGCAGAAGATGGTACATGAGACGCGAGTACCCCAGGAGCTCTTGTTTCGTCCTTGGTGACGCCTAAATTTCGACCAAAGCCGTCATCAAACGCTTTTTAGAGGTGGGTTTTGAGCGGACTTGGGTTTCGGAGATTTTGAAATGATCTTGGTAATTACTAAGGCTGGGAGTTCGGAGGGTTTTTGGAATCTCTCGGATGTTTTTTGTCAACCCACTGAGAATACTCACGTGAAAATATGGATTCATGAGAATATGCTATATGGTGCACAATTGATTGCTTTCGTTGGCGTTTAAACCAGAAAACTGCCTCAAGTGGCACTTGGGTGCCAAAATGAGCCTGAGCCGAAGAAAAACCCTTTGATGGTTTTGCAAACATGGTGGGTTGAAAAATACCCTGCTAATGATCGGTTTTCTTTCTGGATGATATCATTATAGGCAATATGAGAGCTTTCAAAAAAATGTTCAGGGAAGATATGGTTGTTGAGTGTCAAAATCCAGAGAGCTTATGAATTGGACAATGAATGAAAATGACGATAATAAAATTCTTGTACTGAAGAGGGTAGACGAAAGTCTCATTACTTGAACTACAGGCTGGATAAATCAATGGGATGCGAAAAGACACGTAATAGAGTAGAGCGATGAGTTGAACAATTTGTTTTGGTGATGTGTGAAAGGGTACTCATTCTATCATAATTTGAATAATAGTTTTGATAATACCAATAGGCAAATTCCCTATTATCCACGACAAGATGCTCTCACTCCCAATAATTTGCAATTTCTCGCAAATCCCCCACCAATGCTGGTGGATTATCCAAACCGGGGAAATGACCCCCGAAATCATGATCTATAAGCATATTATATGTGAGTAGCAGCTCAAGACCTATTCAAATCTACTAAGAGAATCTCATAAAAATTGTAACTCACTGTGATACAACACTAAATTTCCTGTCTGTGCCACTAGTGCCGGTGGCCAGAAACCCACATTATACTTGAATGCGCTAAACAAAAGAGGTGCATCAGTTTGTGCCTTACTGTAAACTGATTTGAAGCCTTCTGGATTCTGGGCGTAGATTACTACAGAGGATGCAAAGGTCTCTGTAAGGTAGTAAAGAGAAACATGACGAAGGATCTCGTGGTGAGTGATGACGGAGGGAGCGGTTCCGGCGTTGGGGTCAGACCCTGTTGGTACATGATAAGTATTGATTTCATTGAGATTGGGCTTTAATCAGTGGGCTTATAGCTATAGCCAGAGCTCACAGTTGAGGAACTTTTCGCCGATCCAGGCAAGTTGGCCAATGGGATTGTCTTGGAGGGCTAGACCGATCGTATTGGGCTTTGTATTTTTGAGAGAATGGTTAGTAAATTGGGGATGGCGTTGGATTGTATAATATAGAATACCTTCGTCGTTTGCTCTACGAAGTAGCCTTCTCCATAACTATTCCATTCCACAGTCTCGAGTTCTTCAAACTGCTCCAGCGGGCTAAGGGTGATGTTTTGAGAAGCAAGCCCCGCTTGATCCAGGGGAAAGAAAGGCAGAAATGCCAAATGACCGGCACGAACCGTTGTGTTGTACTGGTCATAGAGGGTATAGGCAATACCAGCACCCCAATCGGTTCCGAAAACGGCATAAGTTTCGTAGTGGAGGACTTTGGTGAGAAGGGTGTTGAACACACGCGCGGTATCCGCAATGGTCCAGTTCACAGGAGGTACTGAAGAGAAGGCAAAGCCTGGAATGGAAGGAACTATGATGTCGAACGACACGGTTTTCCCGCTGCTTATCCTTACTTGCTGGGTCAACTCTTCAATAATGGGCACGAACTCTAAGAAAGAGCCAGGCCAGCCGTGAAGAAGAAGCAGGGGGATTGCGTCTGATGAGTTTGACTTTTCTTGGATGAAGTGGATGTCTAGGCCTTCGATTGGAACTGTATAGTGGGAAAACCTGGCGAAAGTTAGCAAACTATCAGCTTGCCTTGGCAGAATCAGCGTATATACTTGTTCAGATCTTTTTCCTCGCTCTCCCAATCAAATCCAGTCAACCATTCTGCCTTGAATGACTTCAAATCATGTAGAGTGATTCCCTTGGCATTGCCTGTGTCCACATAGACGGGTTCTGTAGGTAATTGAGTACTCCGAATCTGCTCCAGCATGCGGGGCACCCTTGCTAGGAGGTCGATGTGGAAAGGCTGCATATGAGATGCATTGTATATATTGTTCGCCTGACTGCTTCCAATGAAGTACAGAGCCAGTAATTTTGCCCACGAAGTGTACATACTATTAGTTGCAATCGGTTCAAAGTGTTGGAATCTAGAATGTGAGAAATGGGGCCCATTCCACAGCATTTATACTGTCCAGGCTCTCAAGACAGGCATCAATAGCCGATAAAACCAGCATATTTGTGCTTAAAGACGCATGATTGATAATTCGGAATTACCAATCAATAACCTTGGAGCTAACTAGTGCTTATTGCGGGCCAAGCCCAAAGCACGAACTTCGCGTTCCGACTGTACTTGTAGTATCCTTCTTGCGCCTGGCTTTAAGGATTTTGTGAGAATGATTAGCCAAGTTCCTTGGGATCAACAAATCTGTGATACCCTATCCACGTTGATTAATACTTATCAACTGAGATATTTGAATATCCGGATTGATAAATGTGCGGCATCTCAATCATTTGAGCTGTCAGGACCACCACCTATTCTCAAAAAAAAAAAGGATTCTTCAGCTTTGATCGGATCATCCGTTCAGCAGTATATCAGAACAGAACTAGCCTTACTAAGTACGGTGTGCGCCATTTCAGTCTAATGGTATTGGCCCCCACTATTGTCCAACAAACAGCGGGTTATCCGGTCTCTCCGTTTGGGCTTGTCCATCAAGGCCAAAAAAATCATTGTAACTAGTTATTGCTTACTATAAAAGTCGACTGGACTTTGGACCCATTCTTCCTAAGAGACAGATGAAGGCTGTCCTGGTAGACATATCCATGGATCTGTGAGCAGTGACATGACAAATCTCATGAGGAAGATCACACTTCGTAGGACCGCATTAGACTAGTTCAAACTCCATTAACAACTTCAAAAAGATGCCACAGAATCAAAAATCCAATATAAAAGACTATATTGGCGAGATCCTTCTCAAATTCTGCAGATTCAAGCGGGTGCATCGAACGAGCTCCACTGGTGTCACGAAAGGGCGCGGGAAGATCCACAGGCATCTATGACTGCTGGGAAGTCAACGACTGTTGGCCAATCCAGAGCTGACCGAGGTTTTCACCGCCCGACGTTCCACGACTGTCAATGGCTGGGCTTCTCGTTTTCTGACAGCCGCCTCATGCTGATTGGTGGATTAGCACTGAGCCCCGCTGAGATCAACCAGTCTCGTTGCGATTCTCGTCAGCCGTATCAATCGCAGGTGTGCTCGTCCCTCGTCACCACCCTGCGAAAACTATCCCGCCAGTTCCAAGACCTTCTGAATTAGCACGCTCATGTCCCATCACCAGCAGGGCCATCAAGCAAGTGACGAATATATACCGACTACATTTAATTCAGGTCCTTGGAACCTACTGTCGGAAGATGTCGACTTTGCTTCCTTCGTGGATCTAGACGCCACTCGCACCGACCAAGTGCTACATGATGAGACTTTTAGTTCGGAATTTGGAGTTGCAGCTCCTGCCCAGAGAACGAGCTTGCTAGAAGGCACATTCTCTGACAACGTAGATATTTGGGGCGTCGAGGCCCTTACAGAGACGTCTTCATGGCTAGACGCTCCACAAGCAACCAACCCCCTCGGAGATGATATTTCGACTGCCCATTCTTCGGCTTGCACATCCTTGGATGGCTTTCAGAATGAAGGACAAGATGATCCAGCTAGCTTCAACACTCCTGAGCGCCCGCAAACTGTCAAGAAAAGCAGGCGCCTACCGGTTGATTCTGTGAGGGTGCTACGGACTTGGTTTCATGAGCATAGAAACTATCCGTATCCTAACAGCTCCGAGGTCAAAGCCCTTGAACAGCAGTCGAGATTAAACAAGACGCAGATTCTGAACTGGTTCACAAACGCGCGTCGTCGTTATCCGACTGGGAAGGAACTGTCACAGAGTGTCCCTACGGCTGATCACACGCTCCTCTCCCCTTTAGAGCGATGGCAACATTCGCCTCCAGAAAGTGAGCCCGCAGAGACAAGAGATATAATTCGAGCAGCAGAGATGGCATCATTTCTTCCTACTGCAAATGAACCTATACACCAAAGCATGTCAGATGGCTGGTCGAGCAACAGCTCTGGGAGCTCATTGCAATTTGGAGCACCTTCAATGAGCAGCTACGAGCACAGCAACTCTTCGGGCTCTGAGCTATCCTTCTCGCAGTCCAACGAGCCTTTTCGAAGACCACCAACTCCACTTCCAACAATGCGACCCCGTCGTCGCCGCCGGAAGCAACTGCGCCAGACGCAACGTTTAGACAGATCGACCGGGTCTGAAAAACGCAAATATCAGTGTACCTTCTGCTCTGACGAGTTTCGAAACAAATATGACTGGCAGCGGCATGAAAGGGCCCTTCATATATCAGTCGACCTTTGGAACTGTGCGCCTGATGGCGGAATAATCGAGGTCAATGGGATCAGTACCTGCGTCTTCTGCAGTGCTCCGAACCCGGATGATGATCATCTCGAAACCCATGACTATCTCAGATGTCGAGAAAATCCCCCAGAACTCCGTGCATTTTCAAGGAAAGATCATCTACAGCAACATCTTCGGTTGGTGCATAATGTATCCTATAATGCCTCAATGGATTGTTGGCGGGAATCAAAAGTTCAATTACTTTCAAGATGCGGATTTTGCGACTCGAATTTTACAACCTGGGAAGAAAGAGTCGATCATATAGCAGGGCATTTCAAGAACAACGCGGACATGCGCCAGTGGCACGGTGGCTGGGGCTTCGAACCACATGTTGAATCCACCGTGGAAAATGCTATACCGCCATATCTGCTTGGACTGGAGCGCTACTCAATGAACCCATGGGTCGCATCCAATACAGGAATCCCCGAAGTTGAACGGCCACAGACGTATCAAGCTGCCCCAAATATACTGGATCTTTACGCTTATCTCCGGGAAGGTCTTTCTACATATATCAGATCTGAAGTTTCGGCAGGGAACAATCCTTCCGACGAGACAATACAGGCCATGGCTCGTGTTCTTGCGTATGGGGTTGATGATCCCTTCAATCAGACATATGCAGATGCTCCGGATTACATTATGCTTCTCAGACAAGAGCTTGGTATTCCACCACCGGAGCCTTGAATAGGAGGTCTGAGTTATTAAGCGTTGCTTTGGCCATGGTTAAACATCTCTGTGGCTATTTTACCTTCACAACTTAGCAATTTGGCAGCATGGCAAGGTTTGGGCATACATAAACAAACAGCGAGATATCTCTCGCATATAATTCTAGAGACCATATTAAAGTTGTCCAAGGACTCCAGTCTTTTATATTCACGAGCCTATCTCAACACGTAACTATTTGTAATTATTTAGGCAAAGGACCAACCCCCAGTTCTATCCGCAAAGAAGTTATCTGGATCATACTTCTTCTTGATCTCCTGTAGCTTAGAGAAAGTGGAGAAAGTTTGCAGCGGGTTTTGGTCGTGGTTCGCATCGTTAATGAAAAGAGGTAAGCCTTCAGCATTTCCTGTTGACGCCACCAAGTCCCGATAGCTCGACTGCACAGCGTTATAATCAGGCTCACTCATACCAGGCGGTATGGTGATCAAGTAGTTTAGCCAGAACCAAGGACCATCGGGCATCTGCATTGCATTCCCACCTTGGGCTCTGCTCGCATCAGTCAGACTCTTCGGAACAGGCTGGAAATCCAGGGAAAGCAATGTGTATTTCCCCTTGTTGGACTCTGCCCAGTCACGCCATTTGTCGAGGGCTTTCGTGTAAGAATCGTTGTCGGGTCGGTGCACACCGACTCGGAAGATGTTGTTGCCTTGCGAAAGCTCTGTTTCGAACGGAATAGGCATATTAACAACTTCGGGATAAGTCTTGATACCCATGGTGTTGATCAAGCTAGGAATCTTGGTGAAGTTGGCGAACACGTCTCCCGCGTCTGGTCCATCGTAGACAAGGAACATGAGAATGACTTCGTCCAAATTTAGATTAAGATCTGGCGTGCCAAACTTCTCATAAGTGCCTATTATTGCCGCTTTAGGATCAGTGTTGTATTGGATGAAGTTCCCGATAGCCTCGATGACAGCGTCTTTCTGAGGAAATGCATAAATAATATTTCCTGCCCAGAGTTTGCCAATAGGACGACTTTGAACAGTGTACTTCGTCACAATTCCATACGCGTTTCCACCTCCGCCACGGGATGCAAAGAAGAGATCAGGGTTCTCCTTCTCGGAAGCAGTGACAATTTCACCGTCTGGTAGAACAATTTCGAGTTCACGGAATGAGTCACAGGCCATTCCGTACTGAGGTGATAGGAAACTCATGCCACCACCGAGAGCCAGTCCTGTTCCAACACCCGCAAGACGCGCTCCTACAACGGTGCGGTCGTACTTCACGTAGTAGTCATACAGATCACCGAACTGGCCCCCTGGTTGGTATGTGGCGAGTTCTGTTTCAGCATCATATGTCTTGTTGATCATGCTGCTCAGATCCAAGAGCACACCATCGTCGACCGACGAAAAGAAGGTATTTGGGTTATGACCACCAGCCTTGACTGCAAAACGACTGTCGGCGGCGCGGATGGCCTGGATGGCTATAGATACATCCTGGGCTGAATCAGGATGGACCACGCAAGATGGTTTGTAGGCATCTTGCTTCGAGTTCCAATATTCGAGACTTCCAATGTACTGTAGGTCCAATTGACTGCTGATGACCTTTGACGAACCCAAGTGGGTAGTTATGTTCGAGCAAGCTGCTGAGCCTGGGCCAGCTGCTGCTGACGCCCCGGATATCCCGGCAATCAGGGGGATAAGAAACCACCTCATAATGCGCGTCAATGCAACTACTCTACAGACTGCGAGGTTGCTCAATGGCTTTAAATATGTAGCGCCTCCTTAAAGAATGGTCACAAAAAAAATGTGGGGGAGCTGCCACTCGGCATTCCAGGTTCTGGAAATCTAAACATGGCCCCCAGAGTGGCCTGATCTTCACGAATTCACGTGGAAAATAGGGTCTTCGGTAGTGTATACGATATGAATACGACAAATTCTAGCACTAGTGCCCAAGGAGGCTCTTCGCGCAGCGATCAATTGATTACTTAATGGGCGCCGGTAACGTAACTAGCAATTGAAGCCGAAGTTTAGAAGATTTCTTTTTTAATTTATTTTATTTTTTGAATAGACAAAGACACGGTCGCTTATTTGAGATGTCCAGGTATTATTTCACAGCTAATTATACAGTCTCCCTACCCGTGGGTTGTGGGTTTCTTCAATTACAAGATCTCCCTTTCTCTGGAGACTACATGATATCGTCCAAGTTTGGTCATAGCTGCTAGAAATTTGTATAGCTATTGAATTTAGGGCCATGGTACCTACTCTGTTAGTGGGTCACCAATAAGCAAGCTCTCCGTCGTGCCCGTCAATGATTGATGCCCCCAGGCCCCGGGGAGGGGGCGCATTTGTTTTACTCCTTGGTTCAGTGATACGCACGGTGTGCTCTTAGGTTCTTAAGTCAATTATCCAGGGCCTGCTGCCCTCTGAGGATAAATCATATGATATGCAGACTATGCACAATCCATTTCTTTTAATTGATTACCTGGGCCGGCCTCTGAATTTACCATCGAGAATAACCATAGCCAGGCATTGGAGGTTACAGACCAGAGCCTCTGCCATAGCCATGGCTACCTTGAGGGCGCGTATTGACCTATGGGCACGTAAGGGGGGAGGCGTGGTAGTGGACTTATCCTAGTCTTATTATCGTTACTCCTTTGAGACCCTGGCCATACAGTCTGATATTGGGAGCTGGAGTTCGCCGCGGTTTCCTTGACGAAACAGACAGCTTCCGTCAAACCTACAGCGGATGTATTATCGTCTTCCACCACGACAGTCCAACAACTATTCCCTTTACAGATATTAATCTACAAGTGGGTTTATTCTCAATTGGTTCAGGCTCGGATTTCCCTCCTTCCGCCTTCCGAGACAACTTATATCTCTACCAAGCAAGACTCATACTCAAATCCGCCGTTCATAATACTATCGCCATTTAACCCCGAACAATTATGATCTGGTATCATTTCCCTCTGGTTTGGAGTAAGCCAACAAGATAGTAGCATTGCCTAGTTTATCCAGGGACCTCCAGGTTATGAGTCTGGGTGGACAACCCACTGGTGCAACATGATACAAGTTTTGCGTTGCCCCATCCTGGTTTGATCAAAGTGCACGCCATACTTAAGCCGGGCGATGCTCTTAGAGCCTTCATTCGACTACAATGTACTGTTCCGGTCACTGAGAAGATTCCATCGTCTAAGTCAAAAGCACGAGCAGGAATAATTTACGATTCCACGCGAGAGAATTAATTTTTCTCTCCGGCACGGCAACATCCATGACCGTAGATAGTGTCTCCCGTTAGGCGCAGGATACGAATAAAGACAGCAGAGTATGCCAGCAGTCTCAACATCCATTATAGTCACCACTGAAACAAAAAGAAAAAGAAAAATGTAAATGTAAATCTAGGTATCTAAACTCCGTAATCTAAAATAAATCTAATCGAAGGAAACAATGATAGCCTCAGAATCAGGAACCTTAACCTCCAAAGCCCCCTTCTCAACCTTAACCTCCTCATGCTCCTTCCCATGAGAGAAATGACCTTTACCCTGATCAATCTTATAGGACCACTGCTCCCCAGCCCAAGTAGCATTATCATCCGAGCCCCCAAGATCAAATCCCATAGCAACAGACCCCCTATCCGCATGCATGCGCTGAACAGTAGCCTTCCCAGAAGCCCCAACATCCAGCGTCACAGCCGCATGGCCCCGATCCTCCTTACTATCAGGATACCACTGCTTAAGATTAACGAGCGCAACACGCCTCAGCTTCCCCGAAGCGTACATCGCGTACGCACTGAAATACTGCGGTGACCCAGCCACCTGGATCTCCACGGCCTTGCCATCGCCCTTGCCAACGAAATCGGCAATAAAGGCCGCGGAGGGGAAAATGCCGTGAACAGCGGGTCCGGGACTGTTCTTCTTGCCGCTTCTGTCGGGGACCCAGTAGGCGTGGGTGGCTTCGGGGCGCTGGGTGTTTGAGATGCGCTTCACGCCGCGGGTCATGGCTGTGAGGTGGAAGTCGACGGCCCAGAGGGCGGCGCCAAAGCCACCTGATTTGACGATGGGTTCGCCGCCGATGATGGAGCCGGTCTCGGAGATGACGAAGTCGAGGCTCTTTTCGTTTTCTTGGATATATTTGATGGCGGTGTCGATGGGGGGGAAGCGGTCTGCGATGGTTTTGTGGTTCATGAGAAGGTCTGAGGGTGGTGTGTTTTGTTAGTGGGATTTTGTAGTTTTGCTGTTTGGTGCTGAGATTCTTACTCTGGACTCCTTCTTGGCCTGGTACGTCTTGTTTACCGGGCACTTCGTAGTAGTGCTGGGCAGCAAACTTTCCGAAGCCGTTCTTGTTTAGCTTGTTCTTCAGGACGCTCACTCTATGAGACTTGGGTTAGCTTCCATTCAAAATTCGAAGTGTTTAGAATCACAGGAAGAAGGGGAGTAATTTACAAGTCATATTTGTAACCTCGCTTCTTCTCAATGACCCCGTCTGGGATCTCGCCCAGCTGGAAAATGCGGCGGTCATCACCCTCCAATTTGAGCCCTTTGATAATGACATTCTCGAGTTGTTGAGCACGAGCGATGTACTTCTCTTCATCATAGTCATAATAGTCAGGCTCGTTGCCAAGAGCAATAGCAGCAACCCTCTCCTTGCCCAACGCAGTATAAGCACGGCGCACATAATCCAAAGACGCATCAGTCCAGTTCTTGCTGTCCAGGCTTAGCTTTGGGCGAATTGGCGCTTGGATAGTCATATGTGCCTTCGTAAACCGCTTGAATCCATCAAAGTAGCTTTCGCCCAGGGAGAAAGTATCTTTGCTGGAATGAGGGCAACCCTCCCCAGCGATGCACTCTGTTGCTTCCTTCTGGTCTGGGTCAACCTGCACCAAGTCGCCAGAGGTTCCGCCAATTCGAATAACGAGCGGTTTTCCCATGCGATCTCCAATTGAGTTGACCATGTTCTCGGAAAAGTCATTGTCAAAATGTGGAAGGAAAGCAGTCTCGAAGCCGAAGCCGAAGAAATCGCCAGGAACCTCGATGGACGAGCCGGGTGGCTTATCTTCGACTTTGATGCTATACTTGGTTTCCAAGCCAGCTGCAAAAGCAATAGTTGCAAAGGATAAGGCCGCAGCCAGTGAATGTAAAGTCATAGTGAAGAGATATGAGCGAATGGAGTGGGAAGCTCGTACACGCAATCGAGCTTGGGGGTTGCGCGACCATAAATTTAAATGCAATCCAAATTCGTATTCAGGGCCCTGGGCCCTTATCCTGGTCCTTTTTTCTTGCTTATAGTCATAGCAAACCTGGGGCCAGCTACCTGGTGAGCAGTTGGTGACGAGTCAACGTTTCCCACTTCACAGCCTTGATACCCACGAGCAAAAGCGATATCAGGCCAACAATAGCGCAGATCTCAATAACTATCCAATAATTTAGTAGACCAACATTTGGTTTGGGGATTTTGTTGGAGAAAACAGATGTTCTGAGCGACGGATCTATTTTAAGGTGAGGCTGGCTGCCCCGGGCCCGGGCCCTGAAGTACTGACCTGCTGCAGGGTAAGAAAAGAGTCGAGTCGATGAGGACCATTGGTACAAGGCTATCCAGGTTCTACCAATTGTAGTAATTGAGATATCCCGGGGAAATATTCTCTGACATACTCGATTGTTAAAGAATATACTAGGTAAAGAGACATCAACTGTCTACAAGCAAAATAGGCAGTGCTCTATGTAGCACGGAGTACACTGAGTGCTGAGATGAGTGTTCATTTCAGGCTGCGAAAGCTTCTAATTGTACATCAATTATCAGAATCAAGAGACTCAAATATTGCTTCAGTGGACTTTTTGTCATGAAGCTGTGTCAAAGGCAAATCGATATGGAAGGGTTATCCTAAGAGTGCTGGCCCCAATGGTTGCGTGAAGGGGTCGGGCTGTGGAGCAGTTTGATAGGTGCCCATCGAAGCGGATCCCCCCAAAGCGCGTGAATCATGGCTTCCAGGCGACCAGCGCGATCATCAACGGCAGCTAAAATAGGTAAACCACGAAATCTTTAAATAACTGGATAAGTGATTGGTTAAGGCAACTTGAACGATTGCTTAATTTTATCATCGGTAGATTGTCTAAGGAGGCCAATATGGAGCAAACTGGCAGCGGCATCGAAAGTGTGGAACTTAGCATGTAATGTAGGATGAGGTGGTTCTACGCAATAGAATAGTGAGATAAAAGTTGAAATAGTCGATTTCAGGATAGATGCTAGGTATCGAAGACATGTCACAACGCCAGGAACAAAAATTAAGCAACAAACCCGAGTAAATAAATAATACGCCATTGATAGAGAAACCCAGTCAAACAAGATCCAACGTCGCGGTGTCTTCAATGCACACACTTTCGTAATAAACCAGACCAAAAGGCAGGTAGAGTAGGTATAGTGGATTTCCAACTGAATGAAAAGACCGCGTTCAGAAAAGATAAAATGGAATATCCCGCCAGCGCGGAATTTTTAATAAGGCGTCCTTCTGCAAAGCTTAATGATGTGAAACAGAAGCGGCGGGGAGAGCCGCATGCTGACCACCTCATCTCAACCAAGGGGTATAGTATAGAGAGGGAAATGATAGAATGATGCAAGTTCTGATAATGAATGCGCGGGAAAGATACCATCAAAATCGGGATATGAAGAGCAGCCGAAGAAACAACCCAATAATGACCGACCCCAATTCCAGTAATAGAACATCAAAAGAGGGGGGAAAAAAGGAAAGACTGCCTGAAGACAGAGCATAAACAATGCATCGAAGATATCTAGGCACAAGGCAGAAAAGGGTGAAGGGAGGTAAAGAAGAGTCCATATACACGGGATGCAAGAGGTGTAAGACCCAGAAGAATCACCTGTGACTCTTTCTGGGTGTGAGGTGATCGGAGGAAGCTCCGAGATAAATGGGCCAAAATTATGATGCTTTTGACTATTATGGGCCCGATGGCCCCTTGGTAACCAGTTTTCCGTTGGCACGCTTGTATGCCATTCCCATGCCAAGCTCGGCAAGAGCTGCCCGACTTTCCGCAGAGAAGTCTCTGTATGCAGGGTATGGGTCGACATCAGGTCGCATGCCATTCTGCAATGGGCGGTCGTCGGAGCCAAATGATTCATCAAATGTGCGTTTGGTTCCGTTGGTGGTTTCTGACGAGTAAATGCGCCGTGATCCTGTGATTTGATCATATCCAGCCCCGGGAGTAGGTGTGGGAGCGACCTCAATTGATTCATGTACATTGGTGAAATCACTGGCGATGGACTTAGGAGGCATAGATGACATTCCGGGGCTTTGGTCTGGGTGCATCATATGTGGGGGTGCCATGTATGGAGTCGGGTTGTTCATCATATATGGTTGCATTTGCTTGTGAGGCTCCATCGAATAAGGTTGCATAGGGCCTGCCTTGTAGTGATTTTGATATTGGTGAACCTGTGGGAAGACTTCGTAGTCGGGAACACTTGGGTACCGCATGTAGGTTTGTTGAGGTGAATACATGGGGTGAGAAGGGTGACCTGGCGGAGGAGGGG
Organism: Mycosphaerella populi pn0402; assembly: GCA_002153405.1. Taxonomy (NCBI): domain Eukaryota; kingdom Fungi; phylum Ascomycota; class Dothideomycetes; order Mycosphaerellales; family Mycosphaerellaceae; genus Mycosphaerella; species Mycosphaerella populi. Next base: position 109,393 of record KZ119522.1, read on the forward strand.
TGGGAGGCATTTGATGAGGGTAGCCGCCTGGGGCTGCGTTGAAGTTGAGCCATCCACCCGATACTCCAGCCCGTTGGTTTGCGAACTCTGGAACCGATGGCCGCCGCTCAGGACCATATACATAAGGAGATTCGGTTGTGCTCCCGTTGCTATTTGACCGTGGACGGTCCAGTGATGGTGTACCGTAATGAGGGTCAGGTGTGATATATTGATCCGAGCGGGTGAAGACGGATGTAGCTCCTTCATCAAATCCATAGTCCTCATCCCGCTTGTCACCCCGGCGTCTCATGCGGACATCGCGTCGGATACGAACACGGCAGCCTTGCTCTGCAATCACGCGGCTAAGAGAAGTGCTGGTAGCCAGCCCAGGGAATTTCTTGGCACTAAATACGTTGAAAGGGTTGGACTTGACGTCGAGGCGGAAACTAAGGAAATTCTGCGGTGATCCAGGCTTGTCCGGGTTGCTGTGGGAGAGGGTGTTGGCAGGAGGAGGTGAATCCTTGTCAGCATCCTTGGGATCTTTGATTTCTTCGTATAGGTGAAAGTTCAACACATAGCGGCCCTCGTGGCGCACTGACAGGTCGGGAAAGATGAAATATCCTGCTTGGGTTGGGCGATCGAGATACGCAATTCCCGCAACGGGAACACCAGTCAATACTGGAGGTGACGGTGGGTGAGGAAGACGGCCCTGGGCAGTAGGTCGGGCTGTTTCCAGGGTAGCATAGAGAAAGAAGTTTGCGTTGTAAGCAAAGGTTATATCCGTTTGCTTGTCGCTGTTGAGCTCTGACTCGAAGATGCGCAATTCCACCACAGGCGGCGGGTCGACAGGGCGTCGGTCAGCCGATGCTTGTCTTCTTGTCAGCGATAACGATCCCAATGGCTCTTCAGCCAGACTCGAGGAGAACTGTGCGACCTACATTTGGCTCCGGCACCGCAGGCTCTGGCACGCTCCGGTTGCTGCATCACATTCATCCTATAGGTGATCCTCTTGTTGTCGCGTGTAATTCGACATGACGAGGAGATTTTTGATGGAGGGGCTGCCATGTGCATATTTTGGGGCGTTCTTGTCGCCATTTTGGGGAATATTATGTGTTATTATTGAGCGGTCGCGTGAGGCTGTACCACGGACGAGGGGTTAGTCACAGCGTAACTGGACAACTGGTGAGGAAGTCGTCTTCAGTCGCGCGACATACAAAATCAGGCAGAATTCGAGCGATTTCGCCGGTCGCTCGGATCCCCCTCGATAACAAGTCGAAAGAAAAGCCGAGACTCAAAGCAGCCCTAGAAACAAGCGCGGGCGGATACAGCGGGATTCGAGGTTGAAAGGGTGAGCCTCGAGATGGCGAGAACGACGAGAATGGCGAGAATGGCGAGAGGGTGAAGTGGAAAGCGTGGACAGCAGAGGGGGAAGAGGTGACACTAATGCGGCGTGACTCGATAGATACGGGACGGGGGCTCAGGTATGGGCCGTGGCTGCTTGGGCCAAGTCTCTCTTCTCTCTCTACGCAAGTCTTTTGCTGCCGCTGATCCCCGTACTAGTGTATCTTACGCCCTTTACCGGTTCCGTACGGCCTCTGCTTTCTAATTCATCCTCTTCTGCTCTCCTGCTCTGCAGTTCTACATAGGCCGACTAGTGTCATTCTTAGGCACTCAAGCATTCAAGCATTTAAACATTCAAACATTCAAATATTCAAACATTTAGCTACTCCTTCTGTGTAATCGAGATCGGTATGTGAACAGTTCGAGGTGGCATGTCGGTCACCATTCGGGTATTAAGCAGGGGGGTCTTGGTACCAATACACGGAAAGGAAAAAAACCCCGGTTCGAAAATCGAATAAATCCAGGGGTGGAAAATAGAGGGGGAAAAAAGAAAAAGGAAAAGGAAAAAAAAAAAAAAACATTTCGGGGCTGTCGAATCCCACTTACGACTTACGATCTGCTTCTCTCCACCTGCCTAGTTGCCGCCCTAGTACTTTGTTCTCTGCGCCCCCGATTCCTTTGCTTTTCGACAAGCAAGAATGGGAGAACCCAGTCACTAATTGACATATGCAAATCACTCTGGGGGAAATCGCTTGGTATTCTTCCCGGCTCACGGGCTTGGGTCCTTGGTCTCGATGATCTCCAGGATCATCATAATATTCGAATGTTTCTTTGTTTGCTAGCGCAACACCCACATTCCTTATAATCACATCAGTAGTCACTGGCCCGTTACCCAACATCCAATCTACGTTAATCCCAGCCCATTGGACCGGGGATGCTTTCTTTTGCAAGGATATAAGGATAAAACGATAGACGGAGAAGGGTGCTACAACCTGGCCGGACGGACTAAAACAGGTCGACGGGTGCTGGCCGCAATGGACGTCTCCAGTAGCCTTGGGCCTTCTGCAGCCTACACAGACTCCGACGTGGGTGCAGGGCACCCCTGCTTATGTGCTCATGGGGGTTCCGGGACAAATGGGAAAGTAGTTATAATATAGTCTCGAATTCGCGGTATCTGGTTTATCTGGGGACAAGATGAATGTGATTACTCCATATCCCCAGATTCGATCTGCTGAACCAAGAATTCAAGACTTGACCCGTGGTTTTGCAGCGACTCAATCGCTCCACTGGAAGGTCGACTTGTGGCCAATCGGGGAAGTGGATGTGGAGGTTCCGGCCCGATGGCCTTTTTTCAAGTTTTGCCTCGTCTGCGTTTTCTGGCCTTCTTTTCCTTGTTTGTCTCGTCTATTCCTGTCCCATTTGGCCCTTTGCATCAACCTGCATAACTCGTCTAACTCCTTCAAACAGTGTGGTACTCCGTACATGTTTCGCGGAGTGTACCACGCCCCTCGCACTACTTCGTACTATCTTCAGCAGTGAGGATCATTCCCCCCACTTTACCACGCGGTGCGGACCGCTTTAAGGCCTATTGGGCATAGGTTTTCGCACTTATTGTTTGATGCAGTGATTAGCTCTATGGCAATACATGGTTTTCGGGTATAAAACTCTCCCATGGAACCCACAGCGGCTGTGGTCTGCGGACTTTAGATCTGCACATCGCCATGGCCCACCCTCCATTGGATACGCAAATCATCTTTTACCACCTCTAATAGGATAATGGAACTGGGAGTTTAACCCAATTATTATTTCATGAATCAGCAATCTTCGTCACTGAATTCTGCCGAAACGCGCCCGCTTTTCATAAACTATAAATTATCGGGCATTGGGAAACTCTGTTTAAGGACCACCACGCCAATGGCAGCGGATCGAAGAAGCTTACATCTCAAGATAGGGCTTAACCCCACAGGACTGGGTTCAAGGAAGCCCGCCATCTCGTTGACGATCCTAGCCACTGTGGCACCACGATCGATCGTTGATTCACTTCGTACTTCGGACAAGCAATGGCAATACTCCGTGCGGAGTACACGGAGTATTTCATTGCATTTTTAGAAAAGTCCCGGTTGAAAAAAAAGGGGTCTCTTTTCCCGCCTTCAATCGTAGGATGTCCCTCCTCATACATTAGACATTAGATCTAAGAATAGTGGTTTCAATATATGCCCGCTTCGATCCCGCCCTGACGTACATTTACAAGTAGTACGTGCCCAACCTCGCACATGCGTACCCCCCCCCCCCCCCCCCTACGCACTGTTCAATTTTCGCATTAAAATCTAGTTATACGACGCCACGGTGGATATACCAAGAGGAGATCATCCATAATGTGATCGACAGGGCAAACTTGAAGTCGTCAGTGTACTCCAGCTTTCAGCCAGTAACAACTTCAAAGAACAACCCGTCAGGGGTTTATGAAACAAACGTGGGATCCATCGCCTGGCTCTCCCTCGTTGCTATACCAGTATTCATTTAGAACATCTTGCTTTTGATTGACTCGGCTATAAATTAACCAAAATTTATAGCTACTCAGTCATCTGAGATCTTGTTTTTCGCGCTCTGAAGAGAAATTCACGTCCATAGCTGTTCTCCGTACTCCATAGATAAGGGATCAACTCACATGTTGAGCCCGTTCAGATTGATCCTGTTTAGATTGATCCTGTTTAGATTGATCCTGTTCAGATTGATCCTGCTCAGATTCTACCGTTCTCCCGGAATCTTGAGCAAGAACCATATTCAGTATCGCTTCACGGAAGGATTCCGTGAAACTCTCGGCTCCGTCAGTCAAGGTTCATCGTTGTGTCTCAACTATTCACAAGCGACAAATAGACTGGAGCGAATGCCTCATTCCAACAGGATTCGCTAATTGAACAGGAGATTAGTGCCTCGTTAGCCACACGGGGTCTTGTTGCCTTCCCAAAGATCAAGCTGCATATCATGCATAGGAGAAATGGAGGTTGTCTTCCAGAAACTGATCAATATACACAGTTATAACCGAGGGCCGCGGTGCCGATCGGAATGCCACGCAATTATACGTCCTTTTAACTTTTGCCAGTCCTATTTCGCCGGAACGCCACACGAGTGTATTTTTTTTTTCTCCCACTCCCTTGTACCAACACGATCATCTTGATCGGCCTACCATCTGATGACGGGCTCGTGGCAGCCCGCCAAAGGTCATGTGAGCGCTTTGAAACTAGTTCCTGATAGTACAGGACGCTTCGGTCATGTAATAACGTGCTAGTGCAACTACGATTCGGTTTTAAGGCCCTTTGACCCACCCACCTTGTAATTTATTTTATCCTTTCTTTTTCCCCAGCCACGGGAAAATCCCGAACGGGATGTGTGCGGAGCGTAACCAATTCGAAGTAGGTTCAACGGCTGCCGTTCATCTTGGCTTTGGTTGATCCTGATCCTATCATGTCCATCGAAACACCAGATTGGCGGCGCTTAATTGTGGGCCACGGAGGAGGGCCACAAAATCCAATTCCTACCCTAGTGAACCCTTGCCGCAAGAACCGTTAGATTGATTGTTTAGGATATAACTCTCCGGCGTGTCGTACATAGTGCCAGACTTACTTGCGGAAATTCGTAGCGGTTCATTCCGTGGCAGGCCCTCCTGCCCTGCCGTTGGCTCTCTATCCAGATTATCCCTCGCTGTCACCCTTCCTGTCCCGATTGCCCGCCCGCGTGTTGTCCTCGTGGACAGAGAGTCTAGCCTGCTCTCGGGGCAATGGGATCGTGTCTGACGTGCGTCGCAGCTCCGACGCAGGGATGTCTTTTGTCTCCAACGACTTACCAGATGTGCGACAACCTTGCCCACATCGTGATACACTCCTGGTTATTTCCACGTGGGCGATCAAGGGTTGATCGGGTCACCGCGCCTGCGCCAGAGACCACTGTGACATCAAGGACAGGTGAGATCGACGGGCTCCAGAAGTACCTGGTGCCACCCTTCAACAAAGAGATTCTTTCCTACGGGCAACCCGCTCACAGGCCTCATCATGGACCGCCCAGGTCTACCAAGGAAGCTTAACCTTCACTCCCAGGGGAATAGAAACAAATGCAACACTCCAGCGCAGGCCCTGGCCCTAAATCGCTGGATTGTTCCTGGTAGCGCCTCATAAATGGGGCCGTTTGAACTGCGCCCATCCGGGGGGGTGGAGGGGGAGAATCAAAAGGCCAAGCAAGGTCGGGTCGAGCCGAAAGAGATACAAATTCCAACACAAGACCTGTTTGGCCCGTCTTGGGGGCCTCGATCTCCACCGGCTGTCAAGACTGTCAAAGGAGCGTCGCCCCGGTCCCAACACAGTTTCTCCCCCCGGACGCTACCAAATAAACTCAATAGTACCCCATTGAACCACTGCCCTCTCGCCATCTGAACCCGGTCATATTAGCCTTCCGTCCGAACCAACATGCACAGTGTCTTAAGTCTACATTGCACCCCTGTCTTCCTCCACAAGTCGCGGGCGAACGGGCCTCATTGGGTCCTTCCTGTTCGAGTGTAGCGACGCGTTGTTGCGTTCGTACTTTTGGACTCGCGAGTTGGACCAATTGGTGGATGTGGCTGGCGTGTCGGTATCACGGGCTCTCAAAATTGGGTGTTTATTCCAAATAAAAATCAAGACATCAAAAGAAAACATGACTCGTAGCGTGGCAGCATCGTCGTAAAGATTAGCCGCCTTATGGGCGCTACTTCGCTAGGGGTTCTCACTTTGTATGCTTATACGCTCGCGGGTTGTATACGCGGTAACATAATCGGATGACTCGGATCCATGCATAGGTACTCCGTACCCAGAGCCATCGCGCAGGCAAAAGAACGATGATGTATTTGCTTCGTAAAATATATCTAGAGGAATTATCGTTTAGATGTGCATGATGACGAACTTGGAAGAAGAAACGTGTCGAGAACCTGGTGGGGGGTGACTGCCAGATACCCCAGGCGTAAATAATCCAGATGGTGCGATGATGCAAACACTATGAACTTCGATTCAAGTAGACCGTTGGGAATTCTCGTGACCTGATGAAAGGTAGCAGGGCATACAGTGAAACTAGACTGTATTTCGCACTCTGGCATTTTTTCTCAAGAATTTTGTTGTTGCCATCACTCTGCCCGCCGAGTGGATGCAATATGTCAAACTGGAGATCGTTGGGTCCACGGGTTAAACAGTCGCTGCGAGGATACTTTCCCCTGTTTTATTTATACATCGTACACTTCCATAGATGTGTTTGACAGCACGAGACCTTATTAAAATATTTTGCAACCTGAAGAGGTTGTCAACCCTATCTAGGTGTGACGGTCCAAATTGAAGTTCCAGGTTATACCATGCGTTGAAGATCATCGTAAAGTATATATAGCGGGTTTTTGAGAGTCGGACTCTTCAACGCGAGATCCGCCAGCAACTCTCGTCTCATTTAGGATCGCAAATCGATATGTAGGATGCCAATAAATTCCCCGATAGAACCTCGCAAGGAAGATGCTCAATTAAACCAAACCGACATGGAAATAGAATTTAACTCAATGCCTCCTATTATATCACTGCTCATTCGCGAAAAAGGAACGATATGATTGGCTCCCGCAAGAGCCTCAAGGGTCCCGACGGGAGGTCGCGTCACCGAACAGAAGCTCCCAAGTCTCGTGTTCACTCCTATGGATCTTCTAGCTGTGTTGCCTGACTTCGTGATCAAACCCTACGCGCACATACTACCCTCACTCGAGCGCAGCAAGATCACCTCCGTCGATCTCATCACCCTCGACACGCTCGAGATCGCGAAACGCGCCCATGTGCCCCCCGCCGATGTGAGGCGGCTCTCAGCCCGCCTCATCGAGGCCCTGCACGCCGACCTAGGGGTGGAGAAAACACAGAATCGCCCTTCAGACGATAATGAGCCAAGTTCGAGTATTGAACCGCAAGCCGTATCCGTTAGCTTTGGTCCGTCTACGAAGTTGCAGCCGGCGCGATGGAATATGGTCAGCACGCTAGATCCCACTATGGATGGGCTTCTGGGGGGTGGGATTCCCACGGGATATTTGACAGAGGTGACGGGTGAGAGGTACCGAATGATTCCATATCTGAATGGCGATTGAGATATGATTCTGACTGTTGGACTGTTAGTGGAAGCGGCAAGACCCAATTCCTTCTCAACCTCCTCGTGGCTGTACAGTTAGCGAAGCCTCACGGCCTACGGAAGAACGCGATCTACATATCTACAGAGCATCCGCTCGCGACAAATCGGCTCTCACAATTGCTAGAATGTCATCCGCTCCTTTCGTCCCTGCCTCCAGGACAGGCGCCATCCCTACAAAACATATTGGCAATAAACGCGATGGACCTTGAAACACAGGATCACATCTTCAATTTCCAGCTACCAGTTGCGATCAAAAGGTACGATGTTGGCCTCGTTATCATCGACTCAATCACGTCGAACTATCGTGCGGAGCGCACAAACACGAACGTCTCTGCCCTTTCCACGCGATCTACAGAACTGGCCAAGCTCGGCCATATGCTACGAAATCTTGCAGCAAAAGAAGAGATTGCGCTTGTGGTAGCCAACCAAGTATCAGATCGCTTCGACCGCGTCGAGAATGGCGAGGACGTGGCTCCGCGGTCTAATTTCCCACCTGCACTAAGCCAGAGTGCAATGCCATCGCCTCGCCCTCGGAACCGAGCAGAGATCCTTGAACCTGGAAGTCAGCAGCCACTGCCGGATGAGCCATCTTCATCCACTCCTTCTTCATCCCAACTCCAAGCCCCCGAAGATGACCAGTTCGATGGGACCTACCTGCTCGGGAATGCTGCTCGCAATGAGGCCATGAGCTTGGTACACCAAGAGCGCTTCTTCACAGGCTGGGGTGATAGTCCTTGGTCTGCTAATTCGACCCTCAAGACACCTGCACTGGGTTTCTTTTGGTCGACGCAGATTGCATGCCGAATTGCGCTGAAAAAAGAAGAAAAGCGATCCGCCGTCGCACCATGGGACAGCGCTTACCTTCTCTCTACACCTCGGGAGCAGACGGTTCCAGAGCTACCAAGAGCAGGAAGTAGTAGGACGGAGCATCCTGGATTTTTATCAGCTAGGGAAAGTCAACATGAGGAGACAGAAGTTGATCCAGGAGGCCAAGTCCCTACTCAGCATGAAAAAGTACCCGCTCTTGCGCCACCGCCAATACCCGCCTCTCAGAAACAAGCAGCCTCTTCAGAATCGGCATACGTCACTAGAAGAATCATGAAGGTGGTCTTTGCTCCTTGGACTGCAGGGCTCATGGAGCCTTCCGATGAAGATGCCGGAACACAGGGGCCCAGAAAATGGATTAGAGAAACGGAGTTTGAAATATGGAAAGGCGGATTAAGAAGTATATAAAATTAAGCTATGTGATACAGATACCTCGGCCTGTGGGTGGAATATCGGCGATCTAATGACAATCATGACATAGAAAGGGAGATCACCGCTTTGTTTGCTCCTCCCCGGCTTTGTGAACGCGTAGATGGTTGCTCAGGCCTTTGAGAGAGCAATAGCTCCGGAAAGGCGCCGATACCTGACTATCGCCATAAACGAGCCCGCCTAATGAGGGTGACTCTCATCTAGCACATCGATAGCAGACTGATTTTTTTCAAGCAGGTCGAAGAAGGCTATCGGCTTTTTGGAATTGCCCAAGATTTCGCCGCTCTGTCCCAGACAGAGTGAGAACTGTTAGCAGTCAAGAACTGAAATTCCAAGTCATGGGATCACATAAGAAGAATCAGAATGAGAAGGATACATATACTGGCCTACCCGGAGGAGAGCCAATCAGAGGCAGGTGGGTGAAGCCACCCCCCCTTTTTAATTTCAATAATGTTCTGTATGCATGTCCGCTTGGGTGTTCGCCAAGATAATTGGATGGAAACCTATGCAGCTGAGCCATGATAAGTTGTGTCAACAGAATATCAGCCAATACAAATGGGGCAATTCCCGCCAATGAAATCCGCGGCTCGGAGTTCTTTGCCTTTTACCTTCGGCCCCGCGATCCTCTCGATAAATGACCCCCATCTCACTTGGATTACTTCGACCACGAATATCCTTCGTGAATATCCTAGTGGGAAGTATGCGATCAGAAGACCTCCTCCATTTCTTTTGCAGGCCGTATTCTAACGTGAAAGTCTGAGCCTGGCCTTCTGGCCCGGAACTTCCTTCCCTAACGAAGTAACCCTATGCACATCATGCGCAGTAATGCGAAGCAGAAACAAAGACCAGTTACCTTTTCTGGGTTGGTGGCCTGTGATGCCCTTGACGTGCTCCAATACTTGGCCAATATACTAATCACGTAAGATAGGTGCTGGACCTGCAAGGAGCGGAAGGTCAAATGTGACGAGAACCCCGACGGGTGCAAACAATGTGCAAGAATTGGAGAGAAATGTGGTGGCTATAATATTCGACTCCAGTGGGTCTCATCATCGACCGAGAAAGGCTCCGTAAAGTCGCGTAGTCAAGGCTTTGGAAGGCGCAAAATTAAGCAGGGTAAGTCTGCCTTTATACTCCGGCCTTCCGCTTGTTTAAATGCGGAGTTCAATTGACAACTCTCACCAGGCCCAATATTATCCTTCAACCTTGATCAAATTGATAGATTTCTGGAAAGTCTTGAAAATGATACTGCTAATGGGGTATTATGTGCTTATGGACCATTCACGGCGTTTCCATCGGGTTCAAGCAGCAATGCCTCATCTCCATCGTCATCCCAAGTATCAGATATCACATCCGAGACCCAGAGAATCAACAATATTGTTGGAGATATAGACGGCGTGTCTAATTGGAATACCCAGTTGAAAGCACTGCAGCTTTTATTTCCTAGACTCAGTCTCCATGACCAAATACGAGTGACAAACTATATTCATCTCCAACTTGTTGTCAGCAGTTTTGTTGAAAGCTCTGAGGAGGCCGTGCAAAGGCAACAATTCAACCCATGGGAACAGTTCCCCCCGCAGCTTGCAACTCGCCTGTCAGATGTCAATACCTCGCTCTGCCCCCAACCACAATTCTTTCTTCTTGAAGGGCCCAAAACCAATGCTCTCTTCGATTATTACTCAACACGAGTGGCCCATGTCCTTCAACCGCTTTCACACCCCGGGAATCCATATCAGTCCATATATGTGCCATTGGCTATACAGGGCGCCTCGGAGATTAGACAATTCGCGACAATGGTAGCGCCATGTGTAAAGCTCTGTACTTTCCACGCGATCATCGCCACCGCCGCCTTCCATATGCATGGCTCTGATCTTTCTGGAGGCTCTGAATACTATAAAATTGGCAGTCTGCATCGCCAGATGGCGCTGAAATGCATGCAGCTTGCCTTGTTAGACGAAACCCTACAATCCAACTACCAACTGTTCATGACAGCTATGATGTCTCTCCTTACGATCGGGGTAGTTTTACAGCAATCCCGAACTGCAAAAGTCTCTCGCTGACCATAACCCAGGTAATGGAAGGTCAAATCCTCGACTTCCACGTCCACATCCAAGCAATGATCGAGCTCCGCAAAAGCCGCCGCGACTGGAAGATCCTCAGCTACAAAACCCGCCAACTAAACGACATGAGCCGATTCCTGATCCTCCTCTCACGCACAACATCTAATTCCCTCCCTGCACCCCTCACCATCGATCCCCCCACCCAATACTCTCTCACCCCAATCCCCAAGTCCCCCCTTCCTCCTCCCTGCTTCTCCTACATCTACGGCATAACAGCCGACATCGCCCAAACCATCGACGAAACATTCACTCTCCGCACCCAACTAACCCCCTTCCTCACAGCCCAACAGCCCATTCCCGAATCCCTCGCCGAAGCAGTCGAACACCTCGGTAACAAACTCCTAGCCTGGACTCTCGACGAAGAACTTGCGCAGAGTATCTTCCCAGACGACGTATCGATGCAGATGATCTTCGCGCACCACGCGCAGGCGTGGCACGGCGCTGCATACCTCTACTATATGCACTGCATCCAGGGTAGTAAGACAACAGAGCTGATGGACTCTGTTGCGCGGGTTGCGGAGCACATGCATGCTGCGGAGGATCTGAAGCTGCTCATCCCTGACAGGGCGCCTATGGCACCGATTACGTGGCCGGCTTTTGTGGCGTCGTGCTGTGCTGTGAGGAGAGAGACGTGGGTTGAGTGGTGGGGGAGGGTGCAGTTCTACCGAATCGGGAGCTTGCAGAGGCAGTTTGAGGTTGTGAGGAGCGTGTGGGAGGAGATGGATGCGGATTCCGGAGTTGGGGATAGCTGGTTGCATGTTCTTGTTAGGCGGGGGATCGAGGTATTGGCGTTGTAGATGTGCATGAATTTGGCTTTTTGGGGAACTCTATTCGCTAACACCCTTGTACGGCCGCAAATTTGGGCTAATCTCTCGCATTTACAAATACATACAATGGCGAATTGGGTTCGTATCGTAGTAGTTTCTTTAGGGGGCTCTGCGAGTCTATACGTCGAGGAAACCTGTGATATTGCAATTGGCGCACTGGCAATTTCAATTAATAGGCCCAGGCAATACCATTTTGGATCAGAAACCAGAGAGTAACAAGCCTGTGACCAATCAGAAGGTTGTGATATGCAATCCTGTTATTGGCCGGAGTGCGACCCCGCAGACTCTTAACGGCTTTTCTTGTTTTGCCGTTCCACATTTTGGCGCTTTTCCAGGAGTCACACCCCCAGTGACGTCGGGTCTCTGCTGGTGCCTGGGCTATTCTTTTCTTCTCGATACTCCTGGTTTGCACTTCTACGCAAATCGGCCCAGCCAAATGCTAACCCATATCAGCCTGGTATATCCGGGGACATCCTGCATGGATGGAGACTCTGTTTGCAACATGAAGCAGCTGCTCTGATGGAAGCCTCTGTCTCATGCACACTGACCATGCGAACTTATCTGCAGGGCATCTGCAAGATGCCCAAACTACGAATTACAGCGAGGACAAGAACTGACGAGAGATGAGATGCAATTAATGCTCGGCTGGGAATTAAACCCAAAAAAAAAGACAGTCGATCTCGACCCCAAAACCTTCCTCCTGACCACTCATCTAATTCAAGCAGAACAAGATCTATCGAGGCTCAGGGTGAACCTCATCCGGGAAACATCGTTCCATTCTATCGCCAAGTCACAACGAAGGTGTATGCACGCCATCAAGTATACACAGACAGATCGAACCGATCTAACAATCCAATAAAACCCAAACAGAACAATGTGTAAATATATGGCAGTTCTCTGGAGATCTCTAACCCAGATCGAACCAAAACCAGATCCTCATTTATTTTTTCGCTTATTCTTTTTCGTTTTTCTTGTTTCGTCATCTATTTGGCCATCTTGGTAGGGGGAACACCGATGCCGTTGGTGTTACGGAAGAACAGCACACCCTGGTTCTCACCAGTGGTACCCTCCGAAGGCTCGACCCATTGGCACACACGGGCGCTGGTCCAGAGAGCCTTGAAGAATCCAGTCCAGCCGGTGTGGGCCTCTGTGCGGTAGTGGTCGCCCATGACCGACTTGATGGCATCGGAGGCCTCGTCGGCGTTATAGAATGGGATGGTGCTGACATAGTGGTGCAGGACGTGGGTCTCAATGATGCCGTGCAGGATGTGACGGCCGACGAAACCGAAGTCACGATCAATGGTAGCGGCGGCACCACGAGCAAAGTTCCAGGACTCGGGGTGGTAGTGAGGGAGGGTAGGGTCGGTGTGTTGCAGGAAAGTGATGGCAACTGAGGGTCATGTTAGTGATCATTTGGTTCTCATGAAAACATTTGCTGATTTTGTTTTATTTTTTCTTCTTAGGAGACTTACCGAGCCAGTGGTTCA